>PYSR01000134.1:0-100994 GCA_003049425.1 Magnaporthiopsis incrustans | reverse complement strand
CAAAGGGCAGAGTCACGACCACGCCCTATTAGAGGTGTGGGGGCGGGCGGGCTGGCGGGGGGCCACCATGGCACCACGGCCTCCAAAACGCGCAGCGGCCATTGTTGATGCGTCTCTGTGGGTTGTGAGTGGTCGATTAAAGTTGTTTGAGCCCTGGAAGATGCCCGAAAGAAAGATGGGAAAATACATAAAGATGAAAACAAAAGAAAAGAAAGACGATGTGCTTCCGGGTACGACCGGACCACCTAGGCCAGACAGAGCCTCCGCCGCCACTGCCCGGAGTCTATCTAGACTTACCCGTCCCTTGGCGATCCCACCTCGGAGTAAGCTTCGGCCCCAGCAACTCAGTAGGCCGGCAGCCGGAGCTTCGTCTTGGCACATCCCTGCTGGGCCTCGCACGCACCTTGCCACTGTCATCTTTGAGATCTGTCGGAAGAGGAGGGAAAGAAAAAAGTAGCCGACGCCAAGCCGAAAGCAGTGCGGCGCACTTTGCTGAAAGGGCACTTTTTGGTTGTGACATCCTGCTATCGGTAATATACACCTGTCAATAAACACCATATTGGCCTCGATGCGTGATCGTCGTGTATTTACCTAAGGCGCCGATAAGGCAAACCTTTGCGAACCGAGTGGGCATTTTCGATGCCACCACTCACCCGCATTTTGGGCTACGACGCGTAATGCACGTCAGCAGGTGAGATCAGGTTGGCCAGGTGGTGTTACAAGCCCCTGTAGGATGGGGTGGTGCTAACGCCGGTATTTCGCGTCGTCTGGTTCCCTGCCAGGGGGGTGCACCCGCCTGCCTAGGGCGGCGGGGGCGTTCTAGATTTTGTTTGGTGTAAGCGGAGAAGACCTTGGTGAATTGTCCTTGGGATAAAACGAAAACAAAAACCGACAAACAATCCATCCGACCATTAGGATTCTGCCATGGCGCAGATCAGGGGGAGCTTGGCGACTATACTATACCTGGGGCATACTACCTATACTTTGGCTGTTGTGTCAGGAAGCCTGGGTCGACTTGGATTGGCGGCGGCCATGGCGGGTTGCAAAAGCGTGCAAGCTCCAAGCTCCACAGGCAAAAAAAGTCGAAGCCAAGAAAGACGGCCCAGCAGATCTGCCTCTATGGTGGCTGGAATGTAACGCAAAACAAGCCAAGGATATTCAAATCACAGCATCATCACTCGACTCAGAAACGGAAAAAAGAAAAGAAAAGAAGAAAAAAAAAAGGAAAAAGAAACAGAGCACCTTCCTACCGGACGCCCATCCCGCCCAGCGGCAACGGTATTTCGGTGGGGATCTTGTTTCCACCCAGGGGGCTAACCTGGGAGGGCAGGGGAGATCTCCACGGCACAAGGCGGGACACGCCGGGGGTTTGTCCTCTCGGGCTGCTCAAAAAAAAAAAAAAAAAAAGTCTGTGTCTTGTGGTGGACCATTCGGTGCCAGTTTTATGTGTTCCGGGCTGAGGGTGGTGGTGGATGGTGGGCAGAATGCTGCGTTGGGGGTCCAAGCCTGGGGCCGGGCTCGCGGGCCAAGACATGGGATCGTGGCTCATGGATCTCGTTTTCCGCAACCACACAGACCTTGGCCCTGTCCGAGCTTGGGACGCCTGGGGAAACAAATCTGGTGTCTTACTCGCATCCGTGAAACGGGCTTGCTGATATGAGGGGAGTCAAAATACTATCTTGTGGTATACAGTGCCGCCGCCCTCGGCGTTGGACTCTTGTCGACAGTGAAGGTGGTTGTGGTGCGAACAAAAGAGTTATTATAAAACTGCTAGGTAGTTGTTCACACACCAGGCGTCCCCTCAGGACCGGTGCCAAGTTGGAGACAATGAATAAAACAAGAGGGGGCATGGGGCATCGGTGTAAGATGCTCGCCATCGCTTCGTCTCCTCAACCCCGACCACGAAATAACAGGCGAATCTGCCAGTCGAGAAAACTTTGCTGAGCAAATGAAAGCATTCGAATGTGATCTCCACCAATAGAGCCGGCCGGCCGCGTGTGCATACACTTCCATCTCTTCAAGCTTCGCTCAACGATAGGCCTCGCGGCGAGGCGCTTCTGTGTAAACCACACCTTCCAATCCTCCACGAGGCCGCTCAATGAACGTGGCAACCTCTTCGTTACGCCGCGCCGGCCCTTCGTAGTACGTCGTGTGCTGCTCCACAGGCCTTGTGCTATAGGGGCGCTGAATGACCTGAGCCTCTGGTCGTACACTATATTCACGAGCAAACTGCTGATGGACCACTTCTCGTCGGGGCTCAGGGTGAAGCGCAACACCGTATTCGCGCATCGGCTCAGGACGCACGCTTCCTGGCCTATCACCATAGTGGCCCGAGATATCGTATCGAACCGGCTCTGGAGGCGGTCGCACACTCGCTGCTCTGGTTATATAATCCCGAGCGTGGCCTGGATCATCTACAGGTCGCCTTTCCGGAGCTGGGCGACTCTGAGCATATTCATCTGCCACACGAGGCCCGGCTGGTGGCGCCGCGTATTCCCTCTGTCTGTACGCTGCCCGGTAGTCGCTACCGACGTATTCTGGTTCGGTGATGACTCGCCTAGGCGCTGCGTAGATCGGAGATGGCACCCGTCTGTATATGACACCATCACCGTACGATTCGGGCATTCGAGAGACTGCTCGGGCAGGCGGGGGAGGAGGGTGCTCATAGACAACGTTCTCCACAGGACGGCCGGATGGAGCGATCGACTGGCTGGTGGGGGCAGATGGCCTGGGCGGCTCGATGTACTCCCGTCCGAACTCGTCAATGTAGATGCGAGTCGCCTGCGCGCGCGGAGGAGGCGCCATCGTTGGGGCACGTACCTCCCGCATTATTGGGGACCGCGATCGCTTCCGTTCCGCGGCCGGTCGCACACTCATGCGCGGCTCGTCCCTCACATCGCGGTAGTAGATGGGGGCCTCGCGGTAAGGACGATCGACTACCGTGTGGGAAACTGACCTTAGTCGAGGTTCGTTGGGCCCGTGTTGTACGGGGTATAGGCCGGATGGCTCGGGCTCGCGAACAAACTGAGTCGTGGTTGGCGGCCGGCGTATTTCGTAGACGTCAGGCTCGTAGTGCTGTGTGCTCGAGGCGGCAACCAGCGGAGCGCCACCCTCGCGGACGGGGCCGTCATGTCGCTCGTAGACCACCCTCGGTGCCTCCTCACGGTAAACCCGACCGTCATGGAAACTATATGTCGGTGCACCAGTGTATGGTGGTTCGTCATAGTTGAGTGCCTCCATCGGCCGCTGTGTCGGTCGCGGCCGCTTGTGTGGCCGGGCAGCTGGTACGGCAGAAAGAGGAGAGGGCGAACGAGGCTCGTTCTTGATGTACGGAGATGCCTCGACCGCCTCGCGGTCCGCTTTCCTCTTGTTCTTCTTCTTGCCCTTACGTTTATCATTGGTTTTTCCGGCTTGAGGCGAGCTCTCGGGGCTAGAGACGGCTGATGGCTGGTTCCGCAGGGCTGTCACCTGCGCCGGAGTTCCCTGGAGCGCTTGCCTCTCAAGCCCGACTTCTGTGAGATTCATAGCTGCAGCCAGAGGTGACACATGCGACGGCTGGGGTGCCAGGGGCGAGAGATCGTGGGCGCGTACGACCGTTGAGGCGCCAGCCTCGAACCTGTTGGCATTGCGGGTGAGGGCGGCGGCCCCGCTGCGCAGATCATCGGCACTCTGTTCATTGTCTGTGTTGACGCCCGACTCTGCAGAACCGCTGGCATCACCACTCTCCTGTGAGCTGACAACATGGACCTGGCGGCTAAAGGGTCTTTCTAGAGAGACTGGCGCAGCGTCTAGCACCGGCTTATCTAGCCGCGTATCTGAGGCAGCCTGCCCAGTGTAAGGGATGGCATGGGGTGCTCGCATGTCCGGGGATGCGCGACCGGGAGGCAGCGGCGCCTGTTGTAGAGCGCTGGTGGGCTTCTCGGGGGCGGCTGGCCGTGGCTCGGCTCCAGGGGCAGGAATGCAAGCCACGGAGGCGCTGGGCTCGGGCTCGGGCTCGTAGTCCGGGCTCTCACGCATGTCCACGTCGTCGGGCTCGGAGTCGTTGGCGATGCGCGCGACATGGGCCGAGTTGGGAGAATCACCGAACTGAGACGAGTAGAATGTGTTTTCGTCGAAAGAATCCGAGTCCTCGGGTTTGTTGTTGTTGTTGTTGTTAGCGGCTACATCTGCGTCAGTGGACGGAGGAGCAGTCTGCTCGACAAGCACAAGGGCCTTCTGCAGCACATCCATCAGATCGAAGTCTGGAAGCGGCTCGCTTGGCTGCAACGCCCCGCCCGAAGAGCGCTTCTGCTCCAGCTGCTCCCGCAACGCCCGCTCAATCCGCTGCCGCTGCAGCTGTATCTCCGTCTTGACGAGATGATCTGACTTCTCAAGCAATATGGGATTGATCTCAGCCCTTGCTGGATTAAATGGCCTCACGGGCGCGTCACTCGGAGCGGCAGAGGCCACGCCTCCACTACGCCCGTTGACGGGGAGCGACCCCAGACCAGGGAAGTTGGTGGTCACCGACGACTGCATCGAGTTCGTCTGGAAGGCGTGGCGGTTCGCCACGGCGCTGTCGCGGCACTCTTGACGGCCTGGCGACGGGGGAGAATGGGCACTAGAAGCGACAGTGGCCGTGGCACTGGCAGAGATAGCAGCCGCCGTTGGCGGTGATGCTGTCGCGGTCGACTGGCTCGAGGCATTTGCCGACTTTGCACCTGTTAAATGCGCGGGAACCTTGATGGTCGGGTGCTTCCCAGACAAGACTCTGTCGCGGAAGCTGATGATTCTACCATACTCCTCAATCTGACGGAGCTCGTCTTGCGACACCGACGACGACGCGGCGGCCATGGCGATAGCTGGTGGCATCGAGGCCACCTGCGCCTGAGCCATGATTCCGGATAGGGGCAAAAAGCGACACGGGACTGGCACGTCAGCAAACCTGGGGCAATCGAAAAAAACCAAACGAGAGCAAGAAGAAAAGGAAGGATCGTCTAGGGATGGTGGCGGTGGAGCAGAGATCTATAGGATGCGGGATGGGGAGCGCTACACCATCGCCAGAGTGCGGCTTTCTGCGGTGGCGACGCGCTTGTCTTTATGTGGTTTTTGTTTTGCGACGGGGAAATTATTCAGGCAGGTTTCGGAGACACCAAGCTCGATTTGGGCTTGATGTGGCAGATTTCCTGCCGACCCACCCTGACCGCCTCAGCTGCAGGCGGGTGGACCTCACCTCTCGCATAGGTCTGGGGGCGTCCCATTGGTGCGATCCCAGCCTATAACCTTCAATGCCTGAGGTCACCAGGCGACACGGAATCCTCTGACAGTCGCAATAACCCGTATCCGAAAACAAGCCCCTAGCGAAAATAAAATCAAGAGCGACTGTTAGAACCGAATCCCTAGCATGAACAATGTGCTCGCAACAATGCGTGTCTTTTCCGAAGGAAGGAGATCCTAAATGTGGATACCCGAAGGTAGCACGAGGCAGGAATGTGCTCGCATTGGAAGGCGCTGAATGCGAGATGTTGTGCCTGTACCTGGTAGGTGGTCAAGGATAAATAAAACAAACGAACGACATGAGGTCCGGCAACTTCTGCGTGCTCAACTGTATTTGCGCGGGTTAAAAGCAGTCGGCGCTCCGTAGATCATACGCAGTGTCGGATGTGATTCATGTTGCCATTGATATGTAACGGGGGCCGGGCAGGAAACCGTCACGCCGGGAAAGTGCGCATTGGCTTTCCAAATTCACCTAGAATCTGCAAGCCGGCGGTGACTCAAATCGACTCGTGTTCTGTTCCGATGCTCTATAAGGCGCTACAGCCCAACCACTAAATGATGATCTAAGCACGATAAACCCAAGCCTATTATCATCATTTCCAGTTTCTACAAGAATCTGCCGTTTCCGGCGTCGACTAAATTCCATCCCAAGAGGTGCCGCGCTCACCGCGACACTTTTCTCACTGAACCGGCTATTGGCCACGCTCCAAACCCGGAGTCGTACATTTAGCTGCCATACCCAGCCATCCAAAATGGAGTCTGACGCGGCTGCTTCAAACGGCGTTGATCGTCCCAAGAAAGTCTTCTTTTTGTAAGGACTTACGTACCTATTACCGACCCCCTTATTTCCCACACAACCTTGCCAAAAACTGACACAAACCTCACTTGCTGGCTAGCGACATTGACAACTGCCTCTATCCCAAGAGTAAGTTGGCGCAGCCCGAATCGCGCAGAGATAGGTGCAACGTCGCTAAGGTCGATCCCTTGCCCCTCAACAGGCACAAAGGTCCATGACCTCATGGCCAATCTGATCGACCAGTACTTTGCGAAGCACCTGTCTTTACCATACAACGAAGCCGTGCGCCTCCATAAGGAGTACTACCGGAACTACGGTCTTGCCATCGAGGGTCTCGTGCGCCATCACGAGATCGACCCGTTGGAATACAACTCCAAGGTTGATGTAAGTTTGCCTGCCCAGGGGATGATAAACATAGACTGGAGCAACTCCGGCTCACACGAGAATGGTGCTGTGCCGCCGCGGCGCTTTTTAGGACGCTCTCCCACTCGAGGGCATCATCAAACCCAACCCACAGCTCCGGAAGCTACTCCGGGACGTGGATCGGACTCAGTTCAGACTGTGGCTCTTCACAAACGCCTACATAACCCATGGTCGCCGTGTCGTCCGCCTTCTCGAGGTTGAGGATCAGTTCGATGGCATCACCTTCTGCGACTATGGAGCTCGGCCGCTCCTCTGCAAGCCTCACGAGGACATGTTTGCCAAAGCCATGAGGGAAGCAGGGGTAGAAGATGTTAACGACTGTTATTTCGTTGGTAAGTTTATGTGTCTCGCCTCCACCCAGCACAAGTGTGGGTGCATGAGAAGAATTGTGCCGCTCAGGACCTGGTACCCAAAATCCTCTCGCTCCTTCTCCAATCTAATCTAGGTACTTCACAGACGACTCGTACCAGAACTGCAAGAAGGCCCAGGAGATCGGGTGGCATACAGTGCACCTTGTTGAGGAGGGGTCGAAGGTGCCACGTACCCCTGCCTCAAAGCACCTGGTACGACACTTGGAGGAGCTGCGGACCGTCTTCCCCGAAGCTTTCGTGTCGAGCGAGGAGTAACCTATGTGCTCATCTTTGTGAGATCCGACACTAGAGTGAGATGATAGATCCTTTATAGACCAAGCAAAATAGAGGTCCCGGGTGGGTAGACAGGCTTATCCTGACTGAAGACCGCGGTTTCCGTAGTTTTGGGCGTCGCAAAATGGAGCCGATCTGTGGTGGGCGCGCTGGGCGGCGGTAAAACGTGGCTCTGCGGTTCGGAAGTGGAGGGCCGGCTCGGTCGTTGAACTCGACTCGACAGGCTGTGAGATCGGATCCTCACCAGTTGACTGCTGCTGGGCGCTTGATGCTTCTTATGACCTGATCGAGTTTTGCCTGGACCTCCTCCTTTTCCCTCAAGGCATCCTGCCGCTGGGCCTCGGCGACCCTGAGCTCCTCCTCCAGCTCCCTGATGTTGCGCTCCTGGTCCTGCTCGCTGTTATCGAGGCCGGGGAGGGTAGAGATGAGCATCTCGATCTGCTGCTCCTTCAGGATCAAATCCCGCGCCAGCTCGAGCTGGCCGGCCTTGAACTCGTCGGCGGGGACGGGCTCGACTAATAGGATACGGGCTTCATTAGCACCATGTCGCTGGAGGTGTGGTGCTATCTATGTATTGGCAGGCGCACCTTCTTTCGGGTCATCCTCAGGCTTCAGCTCTCTAATCTTGTCATCCGGGCCGAGCGTCTCGAGATCGTGTCGCTTGTGGAGGTAATAGAGGCATGCGACGAATTGTTGCGCTAGCTATGGCGATGATGAAAGGTCAGCTAGCCAGGCCTCACGAAGGGTGTGGTTGTCTGTGTTTTCGGAGCATCGGGTGTTTCTCACTTGGTCGACGGCGTCTTGGAGTTGCGTGAGGCGGTCTCCCATGGCGACGACGGCTCGCGTGGACCGCGGGCAATGTCGTGTTTTTCGCTATGGGAATAGGGTATGCTGGTATTTGGTGGCAGCGGGCGCGCGATCATGAATTGAGGCTAAGGTTGCGGCAGCTGAATGCAGGCGGGGGCTTCAGCTGGGGCAACCTCCACAGCTCTCAACGTGCTCTGTGTCGCTGCTTGTGGGGGTCACAGTGGAGCGCTGCGGACAAAAGAAGAAGCGAACTTGAAACATGGATGAGATTTGGGTGTTGGTGAAAGAAATTCCACATCGATCGTTTCCTGCCACACGTTTGACCTTTGTAGCATGCCCACCCACATGAGGCTCGTCAGGCCAGCACGTCTCAGTCGCTTTCGAGCCTGGTTCAGCAGCAGCGCATCATCATGCGCAGGCGCTTCCTCAGCTGGAGACGAGACCCTCCGCTATCGTGAGCCGCCAACTTCACAACACCAGTGCCTGGATTCGTTCTTGCAATATGCCAAGCGCACAGGACTGGACCCAGCCTCGACGATATACGTTGGCACCCATTTTGAGTACACAGTCATGAGGAGCCTCTCGCGATACGGCTTCTCGCTGCGGCGCGTCGGCGGCGTTTCCGACTTCGGCATCGACCTCCTCGGCACCTGGACCGTGCCCTCGTCCCCCACGCCGCTCAAGGTGCTGCTGCAGTGCAAGGCCATGTCACGCAAGGCCCTGCCCCATCACATCCGGGAGCTGGAGGGCGCCTTTGTGGGCGCGCCCGCCGGCTGGCGCGGGCGTAATGTCGTCGGCTTCCTTGCCACGCAGCAGCCCGCGTCCAAAGGCGTCCGGGAGTCTCTAGGACGCAGCAGGTGGCCCATGGGGTTCATCACTTGCTCGCAGCTAGGCCAGGTTCAACAGATGCTCTGGAATGCCGGTGCCGTTGACCAAGGCTTGAGCAACCTTGGCGTTACCATGCAACACGGCGCAAAGGGCGATAGCCGGGTGGCGTTGAGCTTCCGAGGAGCGCCTATTGCGCCGCGACGGCTGTCTGGGTCATGAAAGATCACAGGCAGACACAGCACAGGTTCAAAGCACGTTACAGCCGAGGCCAAGTTGACGACGCCCCTTTTGCTGAGCGAGTTACCGGGCCTCCGATTCCGGTATGCTAGGGTTGTGACTAGACTTCTAATGCGCTACGGCCTGGATTTCAGCACATGAAGACGCGTTGAATGCTTGGAACGGTCGCAGAAATCTTAGGAATTTCGAGATCCCAGCAGATTGGGAAAAGAGGAAACATCTGGCAGTTGTCATACTGCACAGCAGCCCCAATCCTTGTGCGTGCTGCCCCAAGTGGTTCCGCCTCGGGGCCTGTCCAGCTCAGTCCTCCCAAACCGCTCGCTTCGCCTTTTCGACCTCCTCGAGTCTCTTCTTTTCAGCCTCGCGCTCCTCCTCCCTCCGCTTCCGCTCCTTCTCGCGCATCGCCTTGTCGTATGCCTTTTGTTCCTCCGTCTGTCTGGGAACCTTGACACCCAGGGCACTAGCAATCATGCGTCGTGCCACGGCGTCAGTCTTCTCGGGCCGCTTCTGCTCCTCGACGCTGCTGGCTGCCAGCGCGGCGGATATGCTGCTTGGCTGGCTGCCCTTGAAGGCAATGCTCTGGTGGCTGGGGTTTATGGGTGTCGGGGGTGGCGCTTGCGTGCCGCCCGTTGAGACTTTGTACTCGGCCGAGATGGGCGTCGGTGGCGGTGCTTTTGTGCCATCAAGGTCGGCAGCGGCGTGGGATGGATGGCTGCTATCTGGGGCGCCGTCCTCGGCATCGAGGCCGGGGTCTGACTCGGAAGAAATGTCCTCATCTTCCCACGAGTCTGCCACCTCCTTTTTCTTGGGCTTTTTCGTCCCGCCAGCTTGCTTTGGCTTTTGGGGGTCGACTGCTGGCATGATTCTCAGCTTTGCGACAGACGCAACGACGTCTTCAGCCGGGTGTGTTGCGCTAGACATAATCGTGTCGCGATGTCTCTTTTCTGCTCCGACGGGACTGAGGACGGGGACAAGAAAAAAGGTGTACTCGAGACGCTCGCAGGCTGGACAGCCGCTGGTCGTGTGTGAGGGGTTCGAGGGACTGTTCGACGGTGAGACGGGATGGCAAGGCCAGCAACGAGACCAGGACGGGCAAACGCTTTTGAACGAATCTCACCCCACCGACCCTGGAATCCTGGAGCTGCAGGAGGTAAGGGTGATAAGGATGGAATGAGACAAAGTTAAAAACGGAAAGGCTCAGGTGTTCTGGCCTTTGGGCGCTAGATTGGTTGTGAAAGGACTTGGGCAGTGAGCCGGCACAGCTAGGCTTGCTCTTCGTTTGTGTCCGTCAGCTGCAGCCGATGACAGGCTTTGTTCGTCGCAAGCAAGCCTCGCGGTGCCCACCCAAATTTAGTGATGCTCCAAGCTCATGTGCTCCTCCGCATGTTCGTTCCTGACCATTCAATGCGGTATGGAAGGGATTCGGCGAAATATGCTGGACGCCTGGACGCCAAGCGACTGCTCACAGACGCTGGCACCCCGCATGTGCAAGCTTAGTGTGGGGGCCAGGGGATCAGCTTGGGTCACGGGGCTCACAGGACGCCGCGGCACAGCGGGTAAATAACATGGCGCGCTATTGATGCTCCTTCATCCCAGCTCTGTTATTGCTTACCGCTTGCAACATAGGTCTGTCCCCAGACTCGCGGGCTGGCTGGCCGGCCTGTTCCATCTCCAAAGCCTTGCCTGCGGCGGGAAGCGTGGGGACAGCAGCCTGGCGGATGGCTTCACCTGTCGTCATAATTGAGCGCTGTGGCGGAAGCTCGCCCGAACTGTGGCTGGGGACGAGGCTACATACCCTGCCAAAAGCTCAGCATTGTGGATTTTTTTTCTCCATGCGCATGCGTTTATTGCGTAGGCCTGTCGGCAACCTTGCGAGCCCCTCTAGCCTCGCTCCCACTTCCATGGTGGATTACAAAGCGGTTCTCGTTTCTTCTACATTAGAGCTCGTCAACGGTGCCACTTTTGTGCACATTAGCGGCTTCCATCGCGGTGTCGCAAACCAATTCCTGCCGCTTTTGTGGTATATCTCCGTGCTGGCGGATGCCCATCAGTTACCCGTGCATAAGGCTTTTTCTAAACTCTGCCAGTCGTAGCAGAGCGCCATATTCCGCTCGGGACCTCATAGCAGTTTATATCGCCCGCCATGCTCCTTCGGCAGCGCATTGCCGCTAGCCCTGCTACCCTCCGGGGCCTGTCTCGACACACCGGAGCCGCGCGATCCTCTGCCGTTCACAGACTTTACTCGACGACAAATGCCCCTCCACGGTTGGGCCGACGCCCGCTCGCCTCGTCCCCGCCGGGGGGCGAGCTCCGGCCCCTGATGCTGAGATCGAACCTATCCACATCACCCGTCGCCCTAAAGAAGAAGAAGGATGACGGCTTCTTCGACACGACAGAACCACTGTCAGACGAGGAGATAAAAGCCAACTCGGAGGAGACGCGGGCAAAGGAGCAGCAGGGGAAGGACGTCTCCGAAGCGAAGGATTCAACACCATCTACTTCTGGCGGCAGCCAGGGAACTCCCGAGGCGCGAGACGGCAAGGGCTCGAGCGCGGCCGGGGGCGCATCTGGCAGCTCTGGCTCCGGCTCCGGCGATGGTGGCAAGAAAGGGCGCAAGTCGTCGGCTGACAAGGCCCTCCAAAAGCCCACGGTGCCCGATGTGTATCCCCAGGTCATGGCCATCCCTATTGCCAAAAGGCCACTCTTCCCGGGATTCTACAAGGCGATCACGATTAAGGACCCGAACGTCGCCGCTGCAATCACCGAGATGATCCGGCGGGGCCAGCCGTACGTCGGCGCATTCTTATTCAAAGACGAAAACGCAGACGAGGACATTATCCGCAAACCCGAGGACGTTCACGAAGTGGGAGTCTTTGCTCAGATAACAAGTGCATTCCCTGCTACGGGGGACAAGAACAGCTCGCTCACGGCCATCCTCTACCCACACCGCCGCATTCGTATCTCGACTCTTATACCCCCAGGCGCAGCTGAGGCCAAGACCGACCCGGCAGAAGAGCCCCCTGTCCCGGACCCCATCCCCGCGAAATCCACGGAGGAAGATGCTGGGCAGGACAAAAAGGGGGATGTCGTGGCTAGCTTCGAGGAGAGCGCCGTCGCCAACGGGCCAGGCGCTGCGGAACAGAGCGAGCCCACTGCCACGTCGTTCCTGCGGAAATACCCAGTCAGTCTCGTTAACGTCGAGAATCTGGCAGAAGAGCCGCACGATCCCAAGAGCCCCGTGATCAGGGCGGTGACGAACGAAATCGTCAACGTTTTCAAGGAGGTCGCCACCATGAACAGCCTGTTCCGCGACCAGATCTCCACCTTCTCCATGAGCCAGTCTACGGGTAACGTAACGTCAGAGCCTGCGAAACTAGCTGACTTTGCGGCTGCGGTATCGGCGGGCGACCCAGAGGAGCTGCAAGAGGTTCTCTCGAGCCTCAACGTGGAGGACCGGATGCAAAAAGCTCTCGTGGTGCTCAAGAAGGAGCTGATGAACGCCCAGCTGCAATCCAAGATCTCCAAGGATGTGGAAAACAAGATTACGAAGCGGCAGAGAGAGTACTGGCTCATGGAGCAAATGAAGGGTATCCGTCGCGAGCTGGGCATCGAGTCGGACGGCAAGGACAAGCTCGTGGAAAAGTTCAAGGAAAAGGCAGACAGCTTAGCCATGCCCGACGCGGTGCGCAAGGTTTTTGACGACGAGGTCAACAAGCTGGCCCACCTCGAGCCTGCGGCGTCCGAGTTCAACGTCACCCGCAACTACCTGGACTGGCTGACCCAGGTCCCCTGGGGCCGGAGGAGCGCGGAGAACTTTGCTATTCAAAACGCGATGAAGGTTCTGGACGAGGACCACTACGGGCTCAAGGACGTCAAGGACCGCATCCTCGAGTTCATTGCCGTCGGGAAGCTGCGGGGGACCGTCGAGGGCAAGATCCTCTGCTTCGTTGGCCCTCCAGGAGTCGGAAAGACGAGCATAGGAAAGTCGATCGCTCGGGCCCTGAACAGGGAATACTATAGGTTTAGTGTCGGTGGACTCACCGACGTTGCTGAGATCAAGGGTCACAGGAGGACATACGTCGGCGCTCTCCCTGGGCGCGTGATCCAGGCGCTGAAGAAGTGCCAGACCGAGAACCCCCTGATCCTGATCGACGAAATCGACAAGATCGGCCGCGGATACCAGGGTGATCCGTCGTCGGCCCTGCTGGAGCTTCTTGATCCGGAGCAGAACGGCTCCTTCCTCGACCACTACATGGACGTCCCCGTCGATCTTTCCAAAGTCCTGTTCGTCTGCACGGCGAACATGACGGATACAATCCCCCGCCCCCTCCTTGACCGGATGGAGGTGATTCGGCTCTCGGGCTACGTCTCTGACGAGAAGATGGCCATCGCCCAGAAGTACCTTGCACCCGCTGCCAAGGAGCTCGCCGGTCTCGACAAGGCCGACGTGACGTTGAGCGACGATGCCATTGAGGAGCTCATCAAGTCGTACTGCCGCGAGTCGGGAGTCAGGAACCTGAAGAAGCAGATCGAGAAGGTCTACCGAAAATCAGCCCTGAAGATCGTGCAGGAACTCGGCGAGGAGGCGCTGCCCGAGTCGGAGGCTCTTACGGACGAGGGCAAGGCCGCGCTTGAGGAGCAGGCGCAGAAGAAGAAGGACGCGGAAAGGCAAAAGCCCGAGGGCGAGGAGTCGGCGGCCGAGGCGACGGGCACTGCGCAGCCCACGGCTGAGAAGCCACGGGTCGCGCTCAAGGTTCCCGACAGCGTCCACGTCACGATCGACAAGGACAGCCTTAAGGACTACGTAGGGCCGCCCGTCTTCACGTCGGACAGGCTCTACGACGTGACGCCGCCCGGCGTGACCATGGGCCTGGCCTGGACGCAGATGGGCGGCGCCGCCATGTACATCGAGTCGATCCTGCAGGCGGCGCTGCGGCCCAGCACGAGGCCGTCGCTCGAGATCACGGGCAACCTCAAGACGGTCATGAAGGAGTCGTCGGCCATCGCGTACTCGTTTGCAAAGTCGCACATGGCCAAGACGTTCCCGGACAACCATTTCTTCGACAAGGCCAAGATCCACGTCCACGTGCCCGAGGGGGCGGTGCAAAAGGACGGACCGTCGGCGGGCATCACCATGGCCACGAGCCTGCTCTCGCTGGCGCTGGACGCGCAGGTGGCGCCCACGGTCGCCATGACTGGAGAGCTGACCCTGACGGGCAAGGTCCTGCGCATCGGCGGCCTGAGGGAGAAGACGGTGGCGGCGCGGCGGGCTGGCTGCAACATGATCATCTTTCCGCAGGACAACATGTCGGACTGGCTCGAGCTTCCAGAGGTATGTGCTTTTTTTTTCGCCTTGTCGTCTCCTCGTCTTACCCCAGCTGCTGACCTACATACGCACCCCACAGAACATCAAGGAGGGCATCGAGGGCCGTCCGGTCAACTGGTTTTCAGAGGTCTTTGATCTCGTCTTCCCCAACCTGGACCGCGAGAAGGCAAACACGTGTAAGATATGCGAGTGGAAGAAGGAACACGGCCAGCCGTCGTCCGAGGACTCGGAGCAGAGCAGCAAGGACGATTAGGCCGTAAGCAAGCGCGAGATCGCCGGCCCCGGCTGGCCTGACTGGCCCGTCGACAAAAAAAGAAAAGCGATCGTCAAAAAGAGTCACCGACGAACGAAACATTGGCCCAGCCGAATACCGCGAAAGCACCGAACCCACACTCCTAGGAGCCCATCCATCTCATGGACAAGAGCTTTTTTTTTTTTAACTTCTCCCCACTCTATTAATTTTCACCTCCCTCTTTCTTTCGCTCCGGCCACGATCACCTATGCCCAGCCAAGCAGCCAGGCAGCCTTGATTGGGCCGTCGTAGGCAAAGAGGGAGGAACGGCTGAATACCAAAATAAACTAGAGCACACATTCGAGGCGTTTATACCCTGGATTTGCGGGGGCCAGCGGCGATGAGGTGGGAAAAGACGAGCAATGAACATATCAAGAAGGTCTCCCTCTCCTGTCATGAAAAAGCAATTTTTCTTCTTTTTTTTCTTGATTTCTCTTTTGTTTTCTTTTTGTTTTTGTAATATTATCTTGTGTCATATATACCTTTTTTTTTTCTTCTTTTTTTGCGGGCGGCAAGCCTAAAGTGTAACATACTCATGCATGCCCTCTATACCACCACCTTACCTATCTACCGATCTATCTGCCGGGAGGGAGAGGGAATGAAGATGATGGGCGGTTGCACACTGGGTGCGCTTTTTTTTGTTTATCTTTTTCTTCTTCTCTCCCCACCATCATCGTCAGGCCCTGAATTACCGCATCTGGTGCTTCCGATGAGGCACCGCCGGGCCAGTAAGAACATCTCCTCTCGCGCAACCACCCTTCATTATGCTTGCTCTCTCTTCCTGTGGCTTGTCCTTGGATAGGACATGCTTTTTTTCCCCACGAGGATCTGCACGTCGTTCCACCCCTTTCGGCCAGTGGGAAGAGAGTTGGCTGGAGGTATGCTCAGCCCCCCGGCCGCGTTCGTTGGGGTAGCACCATGCCATGCAAGCGGCATGTCTTTCCCTCCGCCAGCCAAGTGCTTTCCCTTCGCTTCCGTCCTGCCTGGCCTCGAGACAGGACGGACATGATGCCTCCAGCCACTGACAGCCGCAGGTCTGGCGGCCCAGCCAGAGCCCCCCCACGGGGTCGTCGGCAGGCAGGAGCTGCCTGCGCTGCACGGGAACAGGTGGTCAGCCTATCTGGACAGTGCGCGCGCCGCCCACCCCACGTCCAGGCGTCCCGTTTCTTCCTTCCATTTACCCTATTCGCCGCCACTGCTCCCTTCTTTTTCGTCCCCCCGTGCCAGAGTGGCCGAGTTATGGTTCCGCGGAAGCTTGTCCTTGCTGCTCGGCCTTTCTCGGCCCTCTCGGCTGCGCCTCCCCCACACCAGGTTTCTATGTAGGCAGCATGAGTGGTCGGCTCGACCGCCTTGCGCTAGAGAGCGGATTCTTGGGGCGGGGGTAGAGAGAAAGAGGAGCAGGAGGATGGGGAGGGCAGGTGGGCGGGTGGCCTGTCGGAGAAAGGAGGCACTGCAGGATACTTCGCTCGCCGGTCACGGGTCCGGTGTGACTTTCCTCATCGGAAAATTCCACCCACCACGTCCTCCGGTCCTCTCGTCTTGCCCTGTCTTCTTTCTCTGGCTCGAGGCCAATTTGTAATGCAGAAATGGCCAGGTAGGTAAGTAGGTACTTGCTCCATGTCACCATGTAGGGGTACGTAGGCGGCAGACATGGCGTCTACCCTCCGGCTTTCCCGGGGCCCTAGGAGACGTTGCCCTGCAGCCGACCACTCGCTTCCAGCAACCATCCCTTGAGGCCGCTTTAGTCACCCTAACGGTCCTGAGGCTTGGCGGGAGAGTGAGGTGTGTGCGTGTGTGCGTGCGCGTGTGCGTGGTATGCCTGTCGGGTTACCGAACATCCTCTGGTAGGCTGGGGCGCCGTCAGTCGGTCGGTCCAACCACGTCCCGGCAAGCGCCCTGACAAGTCATTGACCGGGCGGTCATGCACCATGGCTGCCTCTTCTGCCTGGCCTTGCGTTGGCACCCATCCGAGAGAGCATGGCGTACCGGCTAGACGTCCCACACCGGGCCGACCACGTGCATAAGGCACACACAGAGAGAGAAGGGGAAAAAAATGCAGACTCGGAGACGGGGAAGAGGAAAAAGACGTCGGCAGAGAGGGGAAGAAGGGCGTTCGTGCGGGAGCAGGGATGTTCCCTCCACCACACAGGGCCGGACGCCAGCTGTCTGTGTGATGGCTCTCGCAGAGAGATGAGACGATGCTGTCCGCTTTGCTCGGTGACGGGCACCGGCGCGGTGGGCCATACGTAGACCAAGACCCGTGACAGCGATCGTCACAATCGACAGGCTGCCAATGCTACACCGCACGTCGACATTGGGCGTCGTTCGGCCACGGCGCCGTCACGTTGGGCCGCCATAGACAGCAAGCCCATTCTTTTTTATTCTTATTTTTATTATTTACCGAGCCGAAACGCGGAGCTGGTTTTGTGGTGGTGATGTCAGTCTAGTTTTGGGCACGCAGCTCGTGTTGGGGATCAATTGGGGGCTTACTATGCCCTGCAGATGCTACGGGTGAAGGTGTCTTCGGCTTGAATTGAGACGTGCTGGTTGGTCGATGGGATAGTGTTGCGTCCGAGGTAGGAGGTGGTGACAATAAGCAGTTCAGCCCAAGGCCAAGGAAGAGCCTAAAAGCCGGCAGCGGGCGCAAATGGGCGGCAGCAGGGGTCGAGTGGACGTGTGCTGTACTCTTTTGGATTTTCTCTTTCCTTTTTTTGTTTCTTTTTTTATTTTATTTATTTTCTTCCTCTTTTGGGGCGGGGTCCAGTCAAATCGGATGGCGGAAAAGGAAAGCACGACTGGCTCCACGGGGCCTTCGTTTTGGGCCACCCACACTCGCACCCCAGTCTCTCGGGAGCAGACCCCACGGCACGGTTGATGCGCCATGCAGCGCTAGAGCAGGCATCGTGGAGGCCCGCGGCCCATTGCCAAATGAAAAGATGCCATTCAGTGTGGTGGGCATGCACACATCAGCAACTCTCAGCAGCCAGTCGCTCCGCTGGCAGCCTCACTTGCTGTCGCCTGCAGCAGCGTGTTCTCGGCCGGGGAAAGAGAGGGGAGGGGCGGCCTGGAAAGGTGGCCCTGTCCGTGGGTGTGGCCAACCCTCGCTCGCTCAACTCTGATTGATGCCCAATTTCATCATCTTTTGGATGGTAAAAATCCGCACAGCAGACCAGGACTTGATCCCATTCCAAAGGTAGGTATGTATACCTCGACAACCTCCGACTCGCTTAGTCTTTCCCATACAGGTGTTCTCAGGTAGTTTGCTGTCGCTTGTGTGTTCCCAAGCCTCAGGCCTGGCCTCGATCTGCAAGCTAGAGCTGTGTCCAATGTGGTGCGCCTTGGACGCGGTGGTCATGAGCTCGTCTGAAGGGCGACCAAGACGAATCGAATGTTGGACTGCGTTGTCCTGGTGGCCGCTTCTTGGTTCCCCCACGGGCCAATATTGGCCAACACGACAAAACCCACAAATCAACTTGTCCGTTGTCAATGGCATGTCGTCAAGCTGGATGGCTGATGTCAGCATGTGGGAGATCAACCTCCGGGGTGATTGGGCTGCCGTAGACCCTCCATTCTCCAGAAAAAAAGTCGGCGTCTATGCTTGTTACGGATGTCGCTACGACTTGGAGGGTGGGAGAAGCGAACGAAGTAAGATGGGCGAAAAACGCGCAAAGTCGCCGGCGACGCCGTCATCCAAGCGAAAGCGCATGATTAATGGACGCCTGCATACAATTCCTCATGGCCTCATGGTCCGTCGCAGGGCTTGACCGGCCCGGGGCAGATTCGTCTGAATTTCTTTTTCTCTCGTCTTTTCTCATTTTCAATCCTTGCCGCCGGGCGGGACACTGCAGTCACTATTGGCCACTTGGAGTGATGTGTTGTCAACCTTCTCTCAATGTCGGCCACCCCTGCTTAATCCGGTCAGGCTCGATTGTCGGATGACTGTAAATGACCTCTGGAGGCGTCCCTTGCGGAGTAACCCTTTCTTGCCATTATCCTACGATGTTGGCGCCGCTTGCCGTCGAGGCAGTCTATTTCACGGCCAGGGGCTGTAAGATCCAGGCCCAGCTGGGCTTGAGGCTCCTCTTTCCTGGGGCTCCCCTTTCCCACGTCCAATGGGCAAAGACATAACATGTCGAAAAAGGGGACCTGCGGGAGCCAGTGGCCTCTTTAACCCCTCGAATTAATGCTGCAGGCACCCCAGCTCTCCCCAGATCAGGTGCCCAGCAGGGCAAGGCTAAGGCGCTGAGGGGCGATGCGGGCGCAATCGGACACGGACTACGATGGCGTCGAGGCGGTAAATGGTTTGGGACCGTGTCTCGGGAAGGACAAGGGAGGTGGCAGGACAAGGTGCCAGAGGTGCTAGGCTGGAACCGACAACACATATTGCGGGAATTTATTTCTTAACAGTATTTGATGGAGCCGGGCAGATGCGGAACGGCCGAGGTGGCATCGTTGTTTTTCGGGGCAATGGTGGTGCAGAATTTGCTCTGCTCAAGTACCTGCCCGCCTGGAAGGTTAGAGAAAGGCGGACGGCAGCAAGTCGTGGTACCTCGAATCAGCCGGTGCAACTCTGCAAGCATCGCTAGTCCGACTCGGAGACAGAGACTCGGGAGCTGGAAGCTCATCTCATCCAGTCGACGGTCGCTGTGGTTTGGATACAAGCACGAGACGTCGAAATGAAATCATTTTCACAACGTCGAACACGTGTGCGCACTCATCATGACCGGCGCCAGAGCCGGTACCAGCCAGCCCCATCATGCCTGGAGCTTGGCTTCGTGTGCTCCCATGGATCCCGAAATGGGTAAGCACGGGCACGTTGCGCGACCGGCCCCTTCCAAGTACAGGTACTCACACACACCGCCCAACTGCGCCCCCTGTTAGGTTTGGAGCGGGTCGGGCTCCAACAGGAAGCTACGTGCACAGTCCCCAGCCACTTCGGACGGCTGCAACTGCCTGCATGCATGGGAGCTAGAGACTTTGCACCTGTAGACACTTGGGGCGGGAATTAAAAAAAAAAAAAAAAAAAAAGAAAAAAAAAATATCCAAGAAAAGAAAACGGGATTGGTCGAGCCCTGCCTGCCCAGCCCATGGATGGGGCTTCTATCGGTCGATATTAGCAAGATGGGATGGCTTGCGCCGAACAGGGTGAATTGAGATTTGACCTCAACCTGCATAGCCCAACCGCCGCCGCCTGGCAGTTCCCCGTGCCTCGCACGCCAGCCCCCGATCCCCAGGGAAGACGACGTCTCGCAACCAGACATTGACTCTTTGCCGGTGGTTGGTTGCTCCCTGGCTCGAGCTCACGAGCCATCGCAGCCGCCTGCTCCTCCATTCAATTCGGCCCTTGATACCGACACCATCCGCACAGTAAGCCTCGAGAAAATCAACAAAGTCCCGTCTGACCGGGCCACGATACGACCCAAGCTCCTGCCCATCCGGCTGCTCCTGTCGTGCCTCCGTCCTCCTCCATCTCTCTCACCCACTCACTCCTCCCCTTTTCTTCCACCATCGCCACCACCACCACCCGGCCCGGTTGCACGACCGCCTCGCGCCAGAGACACAGACACAAGGACAGACCAGGGCCCTCGGCGGGCGTGAACCACGAGCGATCCAGTCATAATTGCACTTGTGCCTGGGCCCGCGAGCACCTGACCACAAACGCCCCGGACACGCTTCTCTCTGGCCTGAACGCGAGGTATCACAACCTTGCTCTGGTTCTCCGTCCGTCGTCCTTCGCGCGCGCACACAGTGTCGCCGGCCCTGCAGCCCCTCCAGCCCTCGTCCCAGCACCGCTGGCCCTCCCCAGCCACGCATGTCTGATGCGCATTCGCTGGTACTGTACGGCTGCCTGCATGGCCGTTCTCGCTTGATGTGAGCCTCCAACGAAGTATTCGACCACGCACGCTCGCAATCTCTTATATGCCGCCTCTGGTGCCTCTCACGCACCCCCCAAGTCTGGACCACCACCAGCCGTTTCGGTGAGCCGCACGGCGTCGCCTACTACGTACGCACTGCTGGGACCTCCAAACGGTCGAATTAAACAGAAAACGCGAGGACGTGCCACTACACGCACGCACGCACGCACGCACGCGCACACGCACGCGCACACTTAAACGCCACTTCTACTGACCTACGTCCTCACGTCGGTGCCGCTCTCGCACTCACCTCGGCCGCCCTTGCGGTGAGGGCGTTCGGCTTGGCTTCCCAAGGCGGTGACTTGAGCGGGTCTCCCCCCGTCCACGGTGCCCATATATGTGGCCCCCGCCTTGTCCAGTCCCCCTGAACTCCCGATTCCGCTCCAACCAAGCAAAGCAGCAGCAGGCTGAGACTCACCGCTCCCAGCCTGTGATGGCTCAAAGCGGTCAGGCCCCGCCGCAGGAGCCATCCTCAGCGCCGCCACCTGCACGTTCTGCGTTTGCATTGCAATCCGGGGTCACCCGACACCCTAGCCTGTGGCGCAGGATCCTGGGCCGCGCTCATCATGGCAACAAAAACCGGCAGCCGGCCCCTCAGCCCAAGCCGGAGCCGGAGTGGAAACCCGAGTGGAAACCGGAGCCAGAGCGGAGACCAGTGTCGGAGCGAAAACCGGAGCCTGAGCTGGAATCTCAGTCCCAAGCTCTGTCTCGACCCAAGTCCCAACCGCAGCCTCAGGCTCCGGCTCAGGTTCCGGCTCAGGCTCCGGCTCCGGCTCAGGCTCAGGCTCAAACTCGACTGCAACCGGAACCCGAGCCCGTGCCCGAGCCAGAACCCGAGCCCGAGACGAGGGCCGAGCACGAGCCCAGGACAATAACCGAGCGCGAGCGCGAGCCCGGGACAAAAACCGAGCCCGAGCCCGAGCCGAAAACAGAGCATGAACCCGAAAAGCCCGTGGAGGAAAGGGTCGACGGGCTCGACCCGGATGATCCCCTGCTGTTTACTGCGCGGAGGAGCAACCGCACCGTCATTCCCGGCCTGCCCAGGGCGCAGACCTTCAAAAGGCAGAAATCAGAGCTTCGCGACAACCTGATGCCCGCCGAGCTTTCTGCAGACGAGCGCCGAGCTTTGTCGATGGACCGCAGGCTGGCGTCGCCGCCCTTGTTCAGTTGCGAATCCCAGTCGAACCCCCGTTCCAGCGTGCTAGACTCCCCATTGCGCGCCGTCACCACCACCAGCACCTCTGCCGATGTCGACACCGCCGGGGATGCCGACGCGACCGCCAATATTGACACCAAGCCCGCCGACGCCGCCCCAGACACCAAGCCAGGTCCCGACGCTACCCCTCTCGCCTCTACATCCACTCGCGCGCCCACCCCCACACCCATCCCGATTGGCCTCGTCAGCAGCACAACCGCTTCCCAGCCTCTCCCCTCTGCCCCGTCGCCATCGCTGGCCTCAACCACGCCCTATGAGAAGGGCCACGACCACGATCCTCGCATCACCGTGGAGACTCTGGGCGGCGTGGAGGCCTTGGACCTTGACCGTGCGGAATCGAATGTCGACCCTCGTCCAGAGTCGCACGCTGGATCGAGGCCTCCGGTCTTGGATACGGCCTCCATGACGTCCTCTCAATACGAGCAGCTGATCCATGACGACCTGGAACGCATCTGGATTTTGAACCTGTCCATGCACTTCCGCGACAAGTCAAAACGGGAGAAGTTCTTCATCACCTACCGTCAGGCAGAGTTCCGTTGGCGGCGCGTCACCGTGTCCCTCGACTACAGGAACGCTCCCGAAAACTCTCTGGAGCTGGACCTGGAACACACAAAGTTCCAGCGCGAGAAGAATGCCAAAATATACGAAGCCATTCGGGAGAGCCTACAAGACATCCAATTCTACGACACCGTTACCAATCTCAAGCTGCAGACCACGGACGGGCGGCTGCACGTGCACGTTGTTGAAGACATCAATGTTAGTCCCCCTCCCTCCCCTGCTGACCTGGGCTAGCGCCAGTCTTAACGAACTCTTATCAACCGAGCCGCCGCCAAGATTTGTGGCTGGCTCGGACGTGACCGATCAGGGCACGTCAAGCCGGTAGTATATTGACCCACTCAAACTATATGCATCTAGGAGATCATCCAGTACCCTGCAATACGCATGGTCGGCCACTTACGTTGCAGAAGGGTCAGGGAACACGAGATCCAGTTCGACTCGCACATGTCTGGGTTCGTCTACAAAGTCAAGGTCCATGGCCAGACCCTTATCAAGAAGGAGATACCTGGACCAGACACGGTAGACGAGTTTCTTTACGAGGTCAACGCGCTCACCCAGCTGCAAGACTCGAAACACGTGATCGAGCTCTACGGCGTGATTGTTGACGACACGGAGGAGCACGTCAAGGGGCTGCTAATTAGCTACGCCGAACAAGGCGCCCTCATCGACATGATCTACGACAACGATCACAAGCTGCCTTGGGCCAGGAGGGAGAAGTGGGCCATGCAGATCGTTGCCGGTCTGTCCGAGATACACGAGGCCGGCTTCGTCCAGGGCGATTTCACGCTTTCCAACATCGTCATCGACAGCAACGACGACGCCAAGATAATAGACATCAACAGGAGGGGCTGCCCGGTCGGATGGGAGCCCCCGGAGGCGACGCCGCTGATTGAGAGCGGCCAGCGTATTTCCATGTACATTGGCGTCAAGTCAGACATCTTCCAGCTCGGCATGGTCCTCTGGGCCATGGCGACCCAGGAGGACGAGCCCGAGGCGCACAGCCGCCCGCTCCGGATCGATCCCGACGTGGACTGCCCACGCTGGTTCCGTGAGGTGGTTGACATGTGCCTATGCGAGAATCCGAGGTTCAGAGTGGCGGCTAGGATCCTGGCGAGCATGTTTCCAACCTTTGGCGGAAACAGGAACAACAGCCTGGGCCGGCATCACGAGCACGCTCGTCTCCAGCACGCCCCTACCGCCTCGGTGGATTCGTCCGTGAACACCTACGGCCAGTCCGCCGACCGGACCGCCGGCTCACCGCCTCACGAATGGACATTCGGACACAGATACATAGATCCCCCAACTGGCACGTCGAACGAGCCCTACTATTTTCCCACCCGAGGCCGCTCTCCGCCGAGCCCCATTGCGAGCCACAGAGGGGGTCTTGGGACTGCCCGTGGCCCCTGCTCGAGAACGCCGGCGTGGTCAGCCTACAGCTACGACCAGAGCCACAGCGACCAGTCCGTCAGTGACGAGCTCGACATGGATAACGAGCGTGCCGCTGCGAACCGAAGCGTGACCCCTAGAACGAGCAGTGAGCCGGCTTCGGCGCCTGCTCACAGAGAGAAGGACCTTTCGGTGGTCGAGATGCCCTTGGCTTCCCCGGCCGACGACCTTTCCGAAGCTGCCGCCGAGGTCGCTGATGACCAGGACGTGGTACCCCAGATAGAGACAGAGGCAGGGGCCGGGGCCGAGGCCGAAACGACGACAGATACGCTTTCCGACTCGGCGATGGAGAGGTTGGCCCAGACATGCACGTCTTTTGGTGGAGAGGAGCTCGAACCACACGGTGTTCCGCTTCCCCCATCGCCGTCGGAAGATATGGAGGACGAAGGAAACGACGAGGAGCTGAGGGACGATGCGGCAACTTCCGAGTCGGGAGGCGCAAGCCTTGATTGGAATGAGATGGAGGATGACGATATAAAGGATATGCGCATGTGGATTCCGCCACACGGACCACGTTGGGAGACGGGGATCACGGAACCCGCGCATCACAGAAACGACACCGACAAGTCACTCCACAGGGCTACTGCAACAGAAACGGACGCAGGGCCGACGACAGACGCAGCCGTGGCGACAGTCATGGATGAAAACATAGAGCGGATGAAGACACCATCGACAGGCCGGTGGCTCGCCATCGGCACCGAGTCGCTTCACGGCGACGGCGCGAGCATCGTCGAGGCGGGGCAGACCACCAACGCTCCGTCGACACCCAAAGCCATTGGCTTCAGCACGCCAACGGGCTCCAGCAGCGCAAGGGCCAGCCCCATACACGAGCTTCCGGACGAGCTCAAGGGCATCGGCTCTGCTCACGACAACTCCAACGAGGAGGCGCTGCGGGCGCAGGGTTCCATGCTCGACGACTTTGATCGTCTTGTTGGCTTCCCTAGCCATCACTGACGACGCTTACGATACTACTCTCTCGCTCTTTTTTCTTTGTTATGAAATTTTGCACGAATATGTTAGAACCCGTCCCACGATATCATGTACAGAACAACCTTGCTTTTGCATTTTCACTGTTGCTAGTCAGCATTCTTTTTTTTTTTTTTGTCGTTTCCTGTTTCCTCCATTTTCGGCCTGTCGGTCTGTCCTTCTCCTTGCCTTCAACCTTCTCTTCTCACCACTAGCCTCGTTCCATTTGCGCTGCGTGTGTTTATCCCGAAAATTTGCTCCTTCCCCGTCATGATGATGATCTACTCAGTGTTCCTTTCCCTATTCCATTCCACGCATATACGTTTGAAAGCAAGCTCGTCATAGCGGCGCTGGACCTTTTGAAAAAGAAAAAAAAAAGCGGCGGAATGCTGCGGTGAAAGATATTGCCATTTCTGTGTGTTGTCTCTGGATCGGGTCCAGTCCGATGTGCGGCCTTTTTTTTTCTCTGCAACAGACACGTCCTACCTACCGTTGGGGTTCGGCGTCGGGATCTCATGGGTTGATTGTTGACAGTAAGGGTTCCTTGGCGTTTCCTCATCACGCAGGGTTTCTGCTCGCCTTGTTATACGCTCTCGTTGGCTGGGGGTCATATTGGAATTGCATTTTGGATCCATCTGCCAGTGGAACACCCTCTTCTCTGTGGGAGGAGCACCCTTTTTCTGCCTCAGTCCTAGCTAGGCTTGAGGGGTATCTATATAGGATATTAATGTGTTTGATACATCGTTCTAGGATATATACCGTCTTTCCTTGCCCTATTGATCACATGTCCTCGAATATGGAGACTGATGCGTTCACAGGGTCGGCCTGCTATCTGCCTTGCTGTAGCAGGCGATGAATGATCCCAAGGTCGAAAGGAACCTCCCATGATCACGCATCCTGCGTGCACGCGGGGCGGCGCTTTGGCATGGGCAGGTGGCGTTTTCTACCATTGGGGTGGTCACACAAGACACCAGACTCAAGCTTGCCAACGGTCGTGTCCGCATGGGGGTTAGCGTTCTTACGACTCCTTCCAGAAGCATTCGCAATGCTTCCGTGGATTCTAGGACCTCGAAGCCGAATTGCGTGGGCGTTGGGGAGGCGGCAGATTATTTTTAGGCGTCACATGCCACACATGTACACACAGGCGAGGTATAAAAAAAAACGACTGCCCCATCTGATTCGGGCTGGTTCTCGAGTAAACGGATTTGTGAACTGTTGGGTACAGCATGGGACAGCAGGCACGTAATATGCCCATGTCTCCGGCACGGCGCAATCCGATAAGCAAAGGGTTCCTGGTCGATACGGAGCCAAGTTCGTTGAGGCGAGACGGGGGAGAGATAATCGAGATCCTTGTCCCGAGGGATGCGAGCTTTGATACCGCTATGTGTATGTACTGGCGCACGGGAGGAGACGTAAACGAGAGCCGAGGTTGGCATGAAATACACAATGTCCAAAGTTACTGTAAACAGGGAATACGCCGCTGTGGGTGTGGTGGTGGGGTTTGTTCGGAGTCTGTGGGGGTGGTGGAGAGAGGTGGCGACACGCCCGGGCGGACGGACGTGTTGAGAGGACGGGGAGAAGAAGGAAACCGAAAAAAAAAAAAAAAAAAAAGCTTTGCTGTGATTGGAGCTTGTGCAGGTACGCCTTACGTCGGGGTGAGCTAAGCTTTGACGGCCACCCTTCCATTGGTTTGGGCCGCGTCCCAACTGACGAGTTCGCCAAGGAAAAGGCCGTCCGGCAGCTACTGTAGAGCGGCGGAATCTTTAGTTGGAGTCTCCTTGCCAACGGCCGGGTTATAATTACCAACCTACCTACCTACCTACCGACCTGGTACCTAATGCTTTCCAAGATGGAGGAGCAAAAGCAAAACTCGCGGGAGGGCGGGATAAATGCAGCAGAGGCCACGGCTTGTCCGTGCTGCGCCTTGACAGGCAGACAGGCACACACGGTGGCCGCACCCCTGGTCCCAGCCCGAGCCGAACCCCGTAGCCCAGAAGCTAGACCCCTGTCCCAATGCCGATTTGCAGGCATGGCAAATCGGGGTTGCGCAAGCAGGGGCGAGCCGCAAATGCACTGGCCAATCAGGGCCCCCTGTCTCCCCCAACATTTTGGACGTCTCAACAAAAGGCAGGCGGCGCTCTGCCAGCAGAACGCAACCGGCCCTTGCAGCCAGGGGGTGGGTTTTGGCAGGAAGCCGTCAGTAGTTAGTCACCGGCGTTTTCTCTTCTTTTCTTTTTTGTTGGTTGAATTCAGCAACATCGGCATCAAGCCATGTGTCGTAGGTTCTGAACAGGCGCATTGGGGCACATGGCATGATGCACTGGGCCCCGCGCTGCTGACCGGCAGTGTCCGTCGTCGAGACGTGCCTCCGAGTGACCTGACGGCAGGCACACCTCGTAAGGTATACCAGGCGTCGTCGCCAACGGTCAACGCTCGCTCCGTCTTTCGGGCGAACCCTCTGGGATTTCTAAACCTGGCATCAGGCGGCAAAGCCGGGCATGGGTGGGACCTGCCTCCCCCAACAGCCCGCCGTCGGCTCGACCTGGTGGTGCTGGACAGGCGTGCCTGCCACCCGAACCTTTCCCCCGAGCTTAAGTTGTTGTGGAGGGAAGGAGAGGCCCACCCCACAGGCATTGAACCAAACGTGAGCCCACCGCCACCACCGCCGCTGCCAGGCACCCATGCTCCTTCCAACAAACCTGCCCTGCCCCGTCCCTGCCTTGCAACATAGCATTGCTCCCGTGCCGCATATAAACGCATCAGTATCCCTCCTACGCTCCTGTGCTCAGCTGCGTTGTCATCCTCCGTCATCACAACCACCACCACCCACGTCTCTATCCCCCGTCCTCGTCGCTGGCCGGCTTGAACCCATAGTAAGGCTCTCGCCACCCTCGCCCCGACGACACTCCGGGCACACCGAGGAGAGCACTCGCGGGGGTTTCTCCCCAGACGACAGCAGCCATGGCTTCATCCTCGTCGTCGTCGTCGGCCGCAAAGCCGGTCGAGGCCGCCGCCGCCTTTCCAGACGGCACCACCGAGTACAAGCCCTTGAGGGCCAACAAGGCCTTCGACGCCAAGAAGCCTCACATCTCAGACGAGCCCATGACCATGAAGAACTGGCACAAGCACATCAACTGGCTCAACACCACCTTCATCCTCTTCGTGCCCCTGTGCGGTCTCATCTCGACCTACTGGGTGCCCCTCCAGTACAAGACGGCCGTCTGGGCTGTCGTGTACTACTTCAACACGGGCCTGGGAATCACCGCCGGTATGTTCCAGCATCCGGTTTTCCACCCTCACCGTCCCCTCTGTCTCCGTCGCTGACCCCGACTCCCCGCCGCAGGCTACCACCGTCTCTGGGCGCACAGCTGCTACAAGGCCTCGCTGCCCCTCAAGATCTACCTTGCCGCCGTCGGCGCCGGCGCCGTTGAGGGCTCCATCAGGTGGTGGTCCAACGGCCACCGCGCCCACCACCGCTACACCGACACCGACAAGGACCCCTACTCGGTGCGCAAGGGTCTCCTCTACTCGCACATGGGGTGGATGCTGCTCAAGCAGAACCCCAAGAAGCAGGGCCGTACCGACATCACGGACCTGAACGAGGACCCCGTCGTCGTGTGGCAGCACCGCAACTTCATCAAGTGCGTCATCACCATGGCCCTCGTCTTCCCGACCGTGGTGGCTGGCCTCGGCTGGGGCGACTGGTGGGGCGGCTTCATCTACGCCGGCATCCTGCGCGTCTTCTTCGTCCAGCAGGCCACCTTCTGCGTCAACTCGCTCGCGCACTGGCTCGGAGACCAGCCCTTCGACGACCGCAACTCTCCCCGCGACCACGTCATCACGGCCCTTGTGACCCTGGGCGAGGGCTACCACAACTTCCACCACGAGTTCCCCTCGGACTACCGCAACGCCATCGAGTGGTACCAGTACGACCCCACCAAGTGGTCCATCTGGATCTGGAAGCAGCTCGGCCTGGCCAGCAACCTCAAGCAGTTCCGCCAGAACGAGATCGAGAAGGGACGCCTGCAGCAGCAGCAGAAGAAGCTCGACCAGAAGCGCTCCAAGCTCGACTGGGGCATCCCTCTGGAGCAGCTGCCCGTCGTCGACTGGGACGACTTTGTCGAGCAGTCTCGCAACGGCAAGGGTCTCATCGCCGTGGCCGGTGTCATCCACGACGTGACCGACTTCATCAAGGACCACCCCGGCGGCAAGGCTCTCATCTCGTCGGCCATCGGCAAGGACGCCACCGCCATCTTCAACGGCGGTGTTTACAACCACTCCAACGCCGCCCACAACCTGCTCTCCACCATGCGTGTCGGCGTCCTGCGCGGCGGCTGCGAGGTCGAGATCTGGAAGCGCGCCCAGTATGAGAACAAGGACGTTTCCACCGTCGTTGACTCGTCGGGGAAGCGCATCGTCCGCGCGGGCATGCAAGTGACCAAGGTCCAGCAGCCCGTCGCTAGCGCCCACGCCGCCTGATTTCATTTTATCGCTCTTCGATCATGCATTGGTCCGGGTGGGTTGTTGTTTTGTGAAGCGCCGCTGAGTATGGCTCTGTTAATCGGGACGCGAAGAGCCCCATATCTCTAGCAGCCTTCCTCGCCTCCCCCCGGCGCACGGTTTTCTTTGCCTCTCGTCACTATACCTTTGCGTTGGTTTTTTTTTGGCGTTACGAGGCTGGGACATATTGGACTCTAGGCGACTGCTTTTGTTGTATTCTCTTCAAAGTATGATGTTCATGGTTTCTGTGGATGGTCACCCAAAATTGACGATGACAAACAAAGAACGACAAAACCGGCGTCCCGGCAGGGCTGTGCAAACAAGGCCCTGCCGTTCCTTGATACTCCCTGTACATATTCATCCATAGACCGACTCTCAATGCCGGCAGATCAGGCGCCTTGAAGCGATCTTGATCATGTCTGTTGTATGGACTTGCTCCCACATTCGCCTCCGGATTTCCATGCTGCTCTGCGCAGTTTGCAATGAACGAATCCGAGCATCACGCATCTGCAACTACTTATTGCAAAGGAGTAAAAAAAAAAAAAAAGGGATGAGTTGATTTGTTTGTTTGTGCCGTCTATGGTAAAACGAGACTGATGGAGCTCGCAAATAAGGGGTGGAAGGGGTGCTCCCAAATACAACGCGAATTATTAGGATCGAAAAGCAATCGATCTTCGGACCAAGAGAAAAGCCCAACTCCCTTTCCAGCTCCGCGCGAGTAAGTCTGACTGTCAGGGTGTGTGTGTATGTGCGTGTGCGTGTGTGCTTGGATGAGAAGCAAGAGAAGATGAGAGATGCCAAAATAACCTTCCATGGATGGCAGCCGCCACCCGCCGTGATCGCCCAGAGCATGAAATGCGTACCGACGTGAACGATGCATTAGCAAAAGAGAAAAAACCCCTGCGCCCATTGATGGGAAACCAAAAAAAAAAAAAAAAAAAAGGATAGAAAGCAACATTCCAGGGCGCCGCCGATATTGAACGCCGCCGCCATTTGATGCCCGCCGCGAGTCGCACGCGTCTCCTTGGAGCTCGCAAGAGGCCATGCCGCTGTCTATTGAAAAGCCAGAATACTCCGTTTCCGCCCTGGACCTTGTGTGTATATCACGTCTCGGGCGCGCCCGGTACCGTTAGGCTCCACGGTGCAAACGTGCAGCTGATGATTGCCCGGGTCTCAATAGTGTCCGCGCCCCTCCCTTCGCCGCCATGCTCGCTTGCGTGTTGGAAATGCCGCTCAAAATTAGCTAGCCGTGTCTGGGAACCTGGAGCGCCCGAAACTAAAAAGATGAATGTGCAAAAAGGACCGCCCCGGCAGAGATGCTGCCGCAAAGACAATGGTAGTATCAGGCAATGGTGATGACGCTGCTAGCTTCAAGTCGATGGAGTTGAAAGCTGTGGGACGCAGAAAGAAAGAGAGCGGAGAAAAAGAAACGAGGTGGCGGAATTCTGAAGCATTATGAAGTTAAAAAAAAAAAAGAAAAAAAAAGGAATGATATGGAAATGTCTCGAGGGTATCATAAATGCGTCGTCGTGCGTATGGTAAATCTGAAAAAGGGTGAGATGAGAGGGCGGGAATGGAAGAAAGAAAAAGAAAAAAAGGAGAGAAACGAAAAGTAACGGAATCGGCAGCAACGGCCTATTTGAAGAGATCCTTGAGATCCATAAGACGCTGCCTCGCTGCCTCGCGCTTATCCAGGTTGGTGACATCGCGGTCCATGGATAGGTTCGCGAGCTTGATCTTCTTCTCCTGCAGCGCCACCATCTGCTCCTCGAAACTGTCTTTCATTATGTAGCGCACAGTTTTAACCGCCCGTTTCTGGCCCAGGCGGTGCACGCGATCGACGGCCTGGGCCTCGGCCGCCGGGTTGTACTGCGGCTCCATGACGAAGACGCGGCTGCCCGCCGTCAGATTCAGGCCTAGTCCGCCCGCGGTGATGGAAACTAGGATGACTTCGATCGAGGGATCGTCACGGAAGAGGTCCATGGACTGCGTGCGTTGCGTGCGGGTCATCTTGCCGTCCAGCCGCGTGTGCTTGATGCCCGCCGCGTCCAGTGCGATCTCGATCAGGTTCAGGTGCGACGTCCAGCCGGAGAAGACGACCGACTTGATGGGGGGCTCGTCCGGCATCAGCTCGCTCTCCTTTCGGGCGTTGAGGAGCTCTGCAACCAGAGCAATCGTCTTTGTGTGCGGACCGCCATAGTTCTCGATCTTCTTGCCGCCACCCCGACCGCGGTTCGCAGCGGCAGCGTTGGTGCTGGTGCTGGTGCTTGTGCCGGTGCGGAAGGTATCCTCGTCTTCGGCCTCGACGTGTGCACGGCGCAGCGCCGTGGCAGCAAACTTGACCTGGTCGTGGCAGATGGGGCACGTGCCGACCCTGTTGCTATTGTGTGACAAGCCCTGCTCCTCGCTGCGCCACTGCCTGATGCACTTGGGGCAGTAGATGTGGAAACAGGGCGTCATGAAGCCGATGACGTCCTCCGGGCGCTCGGACTCGGTGTCTGCCCCGTCGTTGGACCCGGGCTTTCTCTGGCACATAACGCAGTTTTCGCTGTTGGTCTGCTTCATCAGGTGGAACATGGAGTGGGCCTTGGCCGCCGGGAGCGCCGGCTTGTCCGACTCGTCGTCGCTGTCGAGGTCTATGGCAGACTCCTGGGTCATTCCCTGGACCGCCTTGAGGTCCTCATCGCTGAGGAGATCAGCGCCGTGAGCACAGATGAGCCGAAGACGCAGGATGGATTGCAGAATGTGAATGTACGTCTTCCCGCCCAGGATCCGCTCCCTGCTGCCCGTGAGAGCTTGGACGCGGTCCTTGGCGTTCTTGGCGAACATATCATAGAGGCGCTGTTCGTCAGGAGAAAATTCCAGCTTGACCACCTTGTCTGTCCGCGACGGCAGCTGAATCTTATCCTTCAGGCGTCGGAGAGTGACCGTGTCCACCAGCAGCCGGAGCTTCGGGATGATCTCGGGGTCGGCCATCTTGAAGGGCGTCACGATGTGCTGGTTGAAGCGGCCGCGGTCGTCAAACGGCTTCAGGCGGAGAAAGGCGAGCAGGGCCGCCAGGTCGTCGAGGCGGTTCTGGACGGGGGTTCCGGTCACGGCCCACCTCCGACTGGCCTGCAAGCGACAGGCGGCCTTGAACTGCAACGTCGTCTGCTCTCGAATCATGTGGGCTTCGTCCAGAACGATGCGGAACCAGCCAATCTCCTCGAGGGGGAACTGCTTGGCCTTGCCTTTGTTCCTGGCCGTCAGTTCGCTCGACACGGATCCGTACGTTGTGAGGACGAGGTCGAAAGAGGCGAGCTGATTGGGATCAGTGATGCGGTTCTGCCCGTGGTAGATGTAGTAGCTGAGGCCCTGCGGCTTGACGTGTTGCTTTATCTGCTCCTCCCAGTTGGTGATGGTGCTGAGCGGGCACACCAGCAACGTCGTCTTGGCGTTTGTCCGCAGCTGAGTGAGCCCCAGCGGCTCCGGCACAGGAGCGCTGAACCTGCCGGATGGCTTCTTGCTCTTGTGGGCCATGGGTTGCTCTGGCTTCCTGTCCGCCCATTCCTGCGCCTTGTCCAACGACGACGCTATCAGCGAGAGGATGGAAAGCGTCTTGCCGAGGCCCATCATGTCGGCGAGGATCCCGCCGAGGGTCTCCTTGGGGCGAACGGCTTCAGAATGTTGGGTGACAAGGTTGAGGTACTCGACGTGGCCTCCGTGGACTTGTCTCTTCTGCCACAGGGAGCCAACGTGCTTGCTCTGCGCCGCGCTCCCGTCCGGGTTCTCCCGGGCAGTCATGAAGAAGAGGCCCTGCTTCTGATGGGGCAGCAGCTCCGTCACTATGGACGGTCCGGGCTCCATTTCGGGGAACTCCTGGGATTTGGACAAGGTGTCGAAAACGGTCATAACGTCATTCCGGACTTCCTCCAACGTCTTCTGCATGGACACGGGCGTCGTGTACGCGGTCTGAGAGGCCGCCGGCTTCGGCGCGGCGGTCGGAGAGGGTTCGCCGGCATGGGGGTTGTCGACAGTGATCCCACGCGGAACCATGGTTGGGTTTATTAGCCGCAGCCTGTTCTCCTTGAGGACCCTGCCCACTCCCTTCCCGAGTGCGCGCCGGCCAAAGAGAGTGATCTCCAATCTGTAGGTACGCGAAATGGGTTGGCCGATAACCTCATCCGGCTGCCTCTTCCGCGATGGGATGCGGGACTCGGTCCGCAGCTGCACCGTCGGCGCATCAAACAGCCTGGCAAGCGCTGCCGAGGTTTTGTGGTCTACAGTCCCGAAAACCTGTCGCGTGTGGTCGTAGACTTGAACGGTGGTCGTGGGATCGTTGACCTTGCGTTTGAGGATCGCCTTGATGGGTGGCCAGTACCCAGCGGAGACAAGACCAAGACCTCCAGGCCGAGGGGCAGGGACGCTGTGGCAGTTGACGAAGGCCGTTTCTAGCGTCCCATAGCAGACCTCCTGGAGCCCGGGGTTGAGCACGACGACGTCGGCGTCGGCGTCGGCATCTTGAGAGCAGACGGTGTAAGTACGGTGTGCTGACATTATCAGCAGGACGGCACCTAGGTGGACGGCAACTCACGTTCGGTCAGGTCCACAGTCTGGGGCGTCTCTGCAGCGCCGCCGCCGTCAACGTCTCGGGTATTTTGGTCTTTGATGTATCCACCCAGCATCCCGCTGCTGCCACGGCTGGAAGAAGGCACCGGCTGGGGGCCCTGTTCCAGTTTGCGCCGCTTTGGCTCTGGAACGACAGGTCGACTCTCCACATTATTGATACGCTCGATCATGGCACCAACGCCATTGGCGGCGGCCGGGGGCTGGTCCGCTGCTTCAGCCTGGTCCGGGGCAGGACCAGGACTGGAGAACTGGAAGATCTGGTTGGCTGCAGGGCTGGCGGAGGCGGCAGCCTTTCTCGGGGACGGAGCGGCTTGTCGGTGGGCGGCGGGATTGATGGGCAGCGAGGATGCCCTGGGGTTGAGCAGGAGCCTAGGGTCCCATGTGGGCTGGGCACCGCGGGGCGGCGGCATGTGCACGCCGCCGGGCTGGGCGAGGTGAGGCTGCACATGGCTGGCGGTCGGTCGGCCTTGTTGCGGAGAGCCGGGTGTGTGAGCATGGCGGCCAGCGTCGAGGTTGCGAAGGCCCGGGATGGGCGCGGTGGAGAAGAGGTCTGGCACTTGGCCCTCTGACCGGGAGCGCTTGCGCAGGGAGGGTGGAGGGGAGGGAGGGAATGGGCAGGGCGGGGTGGAGGTACCGTTTGAAGCCATCGTGCCGGCAATTCCCGGAGGACCGAGAGCTGGCGGTGACGTGCAGAGGACCGGGCAGAGATCAGGAAGACGGTGCTGGACGCAGCATGACCGAGGAAGGAAGGAGGATCGACGCGGGCACGGTGGTCATCGAGGGAGTTTGGGCGTTGGAGCGTGGACAGACGCGGCGGTTCAAAAGGTAGTGATTGTTTTTGGAGGGGTCAGTAGCGTTAGATGTGGACGTAGTTTTCCAGGCGGTCGAGGGTGTTTATGGTGGGTGCCCCGGGCAGTTGCGCAGTTGGCGGGGGATCGGGACGAGACGACAAGAGACGGCGACGGCGATGGCGTCTTTTGGTTTGCGCGCCGTTGCGTTGATTGCGCTTGCGCCCGGCGTGGGATTTGCTGGCCGGGTTCGACCTTGACTGCCGTGATCGACCGACTACCTGCAGGTCCAACCGAGCGGAAAGTGCAGGCGCGATGAAGCGAGGGCGAGATTCTGCTTGCCCGGGTAGGAAAGAAAAAGAAAAAAAAAAAAAAAAGGCGAGAAGGCGCGGAGAGCGACGCGGAAGGTGGAGGCGATCCGATGCAGCGGTGGTGTGCTCGTCTGGGGATCCTAGGTGGGCCCTTTCCAAAAGGCGATGAAGCTTTATCAGGCGCGATCCTCGTCCGCGATAGGCAGGCGCTGCTGGGGCACGAGATCATGCAAAGACTGCGAGACTGCATGAAGCCCCCTCGGCACTAGGCTAGACGGTCTGCACGCCTGCTGCAGCCGGAGAAATGGGATGGGCCAAGGTAAGCGGGGAGGCAGCCAGAAGCGGGCGGCGGCAGGGCTGCACAAGAGAAGACAGTCTAGCAAGGTGGGGGAGTGTGGTGCGTGCAGCAAACACCCTCGTCAGTCTTCTTGGCGGCCCTCCCCCGCGGTGAGTGGGAGCCTAGCCACCGTTCATTCGATGGCAAAAGATTGATACTCGATCGTCAGCCGCATGCGGCTTGTCAGGTGACGCCGTGGAGACGAAACGGTCCCATCTTGCAGGAAGCGAGCGATTCCAGAAAGTGCCTCACTCTTTGTTCAATGCCAGCGAAACAGCATCTGACAGCCACGTGCCACATTCGTCTTGTCTTCTAGTCGGTCTACTTAGGTAGGTACCTAACCGGCCTCTTTTTATTTCTTATCTGTCCGCTGGGAGCCGAGGCGCCGTCCTTCATTCATTCGCCCGCAGAAAAATCGGGTTCGGAAGAGCCCAGAGGAGTTCGTGGGGAATTTTTAGAACACGCAGTTAAGAGTGGGGGTTGGGTTGATTTACATACTGACACCGTCTTGGCGGCACCTTTTTTTTTTCTTCCTCGTCACTTGACCCGACTGCCTTGCGGGCCACGTTCCGTAAATAAAGGCAGGCTGATTAGAGGGATACCAACCGACCTGGGTACCTACCTAGATACCAAAACGGGGAGGGAAAAAGAAAGAGAGAGAAAAGTACAGGAAGGAAACAGGACTGAGACGGACATACAGGATGGATTGACTAATGAGAGTTCCAATTCGCCTGGTTGGAACCGCATATTTTTATTTGGCCGAGGATTGACGTCGGCCTCCATAAACTCCCCGCGCCCAAGTCTTGGGCCCAAGATGTAAACGCAATGTAGCTATCTGCGCACCGCTAAACCCAGGAATAGCTCCATACATTTCGTAGACTGCTTCTGCCTAGCACCGGCCATGTTCATGGCTCCCGTCTTACGTTTCCCGGCCTCCCACGGCCAGAATCGGGCAAAGAACAACACACACATTTTCGGGCAGAAAGCCCCCTCCATGTGTGCATATCCCGTGAAGGCGTCTGATCCACACTCGTTGCTGATGCGGAATGGATACTCCAAGAGGATGTGGGGGAGGCTGTGGAACCGTATGCGAGTCGACAGCAAATCATCGAGATGAGATAACGCCATAAACAACTGCTGTCCCCAGGACCCGGATGGCCACGTGCTCCGGTTGCGCCATGTGACTTTCGATTCTTATATCTCTGTGCTGTGCTGTTGCCGCCCCTCTCGGGTCCCTCGCTAGCGCCATTAAGCACTGTTCGACAAAGGAGACGACGGCTTTGTCAGCCCGGTCGGCTTTTGCCAGGGCTCGTACCCGACTGCTGATCGGCCGCCAGGACGACCATCTCGAACTGCAGGGGCGATGGTGCGAGGTCGAGCGCCCCGATGAAGGACCCCTCCAACCGGTGGACGCGGGCCCTGCTCCGCGTGCGCTGCCTCCGCCGGTGGGGCGTCTTGTCGCGGCGTCCGTCGGTCGACCGCGACCGCGAGGGACACTGGCTCCGGTGCCTTCTATTGTGGTGCAGCAGCGGCAGCGACAGCGACTGTGGCGGCGGAGCGCGCGAGACGCGGAGGAGCTGCCGCTGGGTGGGCGGTCGCGAGGACGACCGCTCCGACGACAGCGCGGACGAGGGGTTGCGCGAGGCAATGCCGCCCATCAGCGACGCCGACCGGTGGCGGCACCGCCCGCGCAGGGTGCTAGACTCGCGGGACGGCTGCTGGTGCGCCGCGTGACCGTCCATGGACAGGTGCTGCGGGCTGCGGGCCCGCCTCCGGCCTCGCTGCGTCTCGGGCTCAGGCGGCGAGAGACATCGGCCGAGCCTGCCGACTTGGAACTCTCCCTGGCCCTCGGCCGCTGTTGCGCGTGCGGCCATGGTGGTCGGCCGCCGTTTGCTGCTGGCTGGCCAATGTGCAATAGATGCTAACGGGGACTGAGAGCTGAGGAAGAAACACGAATTGTCTGGTCAGGTCGAAGGCCGTCTGCTGTGATGAAACGGCCAATCCGGTGGGCTCTCGTTCAGTAGACCGGCTGGCCGATGCTTGGGACGACAAAGAAAAAAGAAGCTGACAGAGGTCGGCGCCCCATTTAGCTTGGCAGGTCGATGACGGGAGAGGCGAAGATACGACGGGCCGCTAGGCGATCAGGCGGCGTTTGGCATTACCCAAAGTCCTAACCCCGCCAGCTGTGGCAGCTTGGCATGCGGCGTGCCGATCGAGCTATATACCCCGTTTGCAAAAAAAAGGGCAACCTGAGAGCCCAAGGGAGCAGATTGCTCGCGGAGTCAGAAGCGCTGGTCCGAAACGCGAAAATGGATCCGAGGGGCGGCAAGATCAGCTGCGCCGCCAGGGATGGGCCTTCTTGCGGCGTCCTTGTGGAAGGTTTGCGCCGCGCGACGCCCCGAGTCGAGCGCCCTGCAAACCTTGTCAGGTCAAGCAATGGCCTATCGTCATCCGGGCAGCAGCCACAGCGCGGAAACCCACCACCGCGGAATTGTCGATGGGCTATCTGTCACTGTCTGGGGTTGTCAAACGCGACGATAGCGGCTCAACCGGACGAGCCCTTAGACCGGGTGGTGCTCTTCGGTGGAGGGGATGGCGCCGCCGTCTGACATTTCTCTTGTGCCGCAAGGTGTGGTCTCTCCTTGCCAAGGAAAGCATGCGCTCTCCTTTATACGCTGCTATCCTCCTAGGCAGGCCAAGTGCCTACTGGCCACCGTCGCTAGACTACCGAAAGGCTTTGGTTTCAATTCTTGGGTATCGCCCTACTCGCATCAAACCCAAACACCTGCGAGTCTAATCGAAGATTCAAACTGGATGCAACTGGCACGCACGACTCTCGGGCAACAAATCTTGCTTGAAGCCCTTGGAATGTGTCCGCGACTACCTGGGAGAGTGGGGATGATCGCCTCAATTGCCGCGACAAGGTTGAGCCCTGAAATGGGAGTGGGGATTGACGATAACTGGCCAATTCGTTGATGCGGGGCATTTGGCGGCGTGCAAAGATTTGGCAGCTTTTTCAGTTGCGGAGAGAGAAGCGACGGGAGCCTGAACAGATCGAAACCCAAGGTCCAAGCACCGCAAGCGGCGACGACACAGACGAAAAAACAAGTCCACGAGTCAAGCCAGAATGTCAACAGTCCCCCGCCTACCGTCAGCGGCGCTGCGCGGCGTCTGGCGCCGGCTGCCATCTCGGCCGAGTCCGCTCCCCGCCAGCTCTCGCCTCGCCCTCATCGCCACCGCCGCCCCACCACAGCTGTCGAGCCGGACCTACTCCTCCACCTCGGGCGACGCCGAGGTGCCGCCACCGCCGCCGCTGCTGGCCAAGCTCAAGGGCGACCTCAAGGCGGCGATGCGGGCCAAGGACGCGCCGCGGCTGGCGGTGCTGCGATCCGTCATCTCGGCCACGCTCAACGCGAGCAAGACGAGCAGCCCCGTCAGGACCGACGCCGCCCTCGTCGCCCTGCTGCGCAAGACGGCCGCGTCCCAGCGCGAGGCCGCCGCCGGCTTCCGCGCCGCCGGCCGCGCCGACCTGGCCGACAAGGAGGACGCCCAAATCGCCGTCCTGGACGAGTACGCCGCCCAGAGCGGCGTCGAGACCCTGACCCAAGATCAGGTGGCCGCCGTCGTGGCCGGCGTGTGCGCGGGGCTCGACCCCGCGGCGTCCGACTGGACCGCCCGCAAGTCGCTCAGGAGGAACACGGCCCTGGTGATGGCCCGGCTGATGGGGCAGGGAGGCGCTCTGGCCGGCAAGGTCTTTGACAAGACGGAGCTCTTTGGGCTCGTCGAGAGGGAGCTGGCATCGCGGGCTACTGACTGAGGTGGCAGGGACGACGTGGAACCGTGCTCTGTTTCTCTCGAAGCCGGGGCTCTTTTGTTTTTTTTTTTTTTTTGGTCCAGCCACACCTGAGAACCGAAAGCTGTATCATATTGTATTGCTTGTACATATCTCTCTCTCTCCAGACCAGCCCGGAGATAACGCGGCCTACCCTTCCCCTGTTGGAGGTATTGGTCCTTCTACACTTCCGTACATGGGACGCGCCTCGGCTATCTCCGCCCCGAGTCCGGGCGGGCTTGCCTCGACACGGCTTTAAGAGGGCCGGCTCCGTGGGTAACAGGTAGACGCCATCATCGTCCAAACTCTACCGGCCTTGCTCTACCCTATGAGAAGCAAGCCTGTAGCGAGCAAGGATTTTCGAGACAAAGCCGACCCTGACTCGCAGGCTCGGCGAGGGAGCATCTCAGTCAGCGTACTCCCATCCCACAAGGCCAATGTGCTTATGTCAGGGGCGTCGCGTCGTCTTCTCGTTTTCATCCTTGTCGACGCCGTCGACGATTTCGCATGTTTTTCAGCCGGCGGTTCGACGGGGCTTTCGACCGTAACAAACGTATCTATTCAGGTTGGGCGCAAGGATGGTTGTTAGCCTCCGTAGGTTGCGTTGTCTTACGGAAAGTTTGGATGGATGGGACCCTGTTGCACTTACACGGGAAAATACGCCTGCCAAATCGTTGCATTGGGCGAGGCGTGAAGTGTCAAGTCAGCACCAAATTTGCGACTATTGAACCTCTTCATTGTTCCGATCAATAACCCCTCCCGGAAGAGGAGAACCCATATGCATACCTTGAAAGCCGGATTGTCTGCCTCGTGCCGAGCCCGTGCCACAAGCAGCTGGACTTCTGTCACGGACATGCTTTTTGGAGAGAAGCAGGACAAACTGCCAGTCAGCCTTCCCCGTACCAGCCTAGAGTCGGGGTCCCACCCACTCACTCACCCGAGTCTGGTGGTGAATGGGTACATGGCGTGGGAGACCAAGAGACGGCGTATGTTTTCCCTGTTGGCTGCTCCGATGGCATGTTCTCTACGGTCTGCGGGAGTTTACAACGACCCAGAACCTTGTCAGCCATGCGTGCTTTTTCCTCTTGCGTTAAGAGGTCTGAGAAAACAAGGGATAAATGAAAGATGCGTCGAACCAGAAGACCAAGCGCTCATGGGTAGCCTGTAGACAACCGTCCTGACGTCGGTGTACCCGGCCTCGGTCATGAGGTTGGCGAGGTTCAGGGGGCTCCTGGGGTCTTTGTAAGGCGTCATGCTCTGGAGGTATCTCGAGGACCACTGGCGGAGGGCATGGTCTGTTTTTTTTTCGAGTTTCGGTACTTAGTTTTTCGACTGTTGCTGTCCACGCCGGAAAGGAGACCCAAAAACAAAACCTACTCTCTGTCAGCGTCCCGTTGTCGCTCTGCGCATTAAAGTAGATCTCGGTCATCTGGCACCACCCGCCGGGCTGCAGGACGTGGTGGATGTCGCGCAGGTATAGCAGCCACCGGTCGGCGTGGATGCCGCCGGCGACCATGCGGCTGTGCACGAGGTCGAACGTGTTGTGTTCGAACGAGAGGCCTCTGGTAGCCGGGAAAAACGTATGGTCAGCCGTCTCGCTCGCCGTCCAGGGAGTGGAGAGAAAGAGGGACAGAGAGAGCTGTTTCTCACTCGCGGTTCAGGTCGTCGACGTCGAGCACGACGTTCTCGGGAAGCTCCTCGGGCGCCATCAGCGGGCTGATGTCGATTCCGTTGACCTGCAGAGGGGGAGAGCCCAGGCTGCCGGGTCAGAGACCATCAACTGTTTCCAAAACCGTCAGAGTAAAAACAGACCTACCACGCAGTTGGGGTGGGCCTGGGCCACGTCGACGGCCCACGAGGCGGTGCCGAAGCCGCAGTCGAGGATCCGGCGCGGGTTTCGGATCGGAGGAAAGATCAGGGTGCCGTCGAAAAGCAGGTTGAAGACGCTGTGCATGAGCCGGAGCCGCTCTTCTTCGTCCTGGGAGAAGAAAAGGAACGGAAAAGCCAGCGGCCATCGGCGCTTTCGTTTTAGCCCTCGCTCCTATTGTCGGTGCTCAGCCAGCCAAGACCGGTACACTCTACCTCGTCGACGGGCACAAAGTAGGCGCCGTTTTCTATGGCGTATCTCTGGTACTCGCGGCCGCCAAAGTCGACGGTCTGCTGGTAGTACGGGTCGAGATCTTCGGTTTGGGCGTCGCTGGGCGGGGTGAGTTTTTGATAAGCCAAAGGAACGTCGAAAGCTCCATGTTCGTCTTCCGTTTTCCGCACGCAGTGCAGTCACGATAGAAAGGCTGTGTTTTCTTACTCGGACATTGTGTTGAGGGAGAAAAAAAAGGATTACTGGCGATAAAACTTGGACTCGAGCTGCTAGCCAGGGGATAAGGGGCTGAATCTGAAGCTAGGCCTCTCAGTAGGTAGCTCACGGGTAGGCAGTCAAGGTAGTGTGGTGATGAAGGGGCCACTCTCAAGGTAAATAAAAGGGTCCTGAAGAGAAATGGCTCAGGATGACAACAACGAGGCTCTTTGTGTGGGGAGGGATGGGGGACCAGACGTCTCTTCTTCTATTTCTATTGACGATCACTGCTACTACCCTTTCCCACCAACAAGGCGACGGTCCAGCTGCTTGGGACGTGGCCCTACCACCTGCCGCCCTTCCAGGCGGGCCGACTTTGGAGAGTGGCAGGGGCAGTGATAAAAGGAAAACAGCTAATAATAAAAATAGAAAAAAAAAGCAGGCAGCCGTGGCACGCAAAGACTGTGGACCCAAATGGGACGTGTCAGAAAAAAAAAAAAAAAAAAAAGGGTTAGCAAAAATGAGATTGGAGGGCGGCTGCTGTTTCTCTTACACGCCCCTCCCTTGCTCCAGAAATTCGGTCGATCACCATGGGACTATGCCGTATGTGTGCTTCGTATTGCACGACATGTACCTGCCTTACCTACGCGGGCGACTGTTCTGGTTAGCTCCCGGAGGGACCCATAAAGGGATACATGGACTTGGCTTGGCTATACTAGTACTACCACCCTAAGTACACGCCACCCCTGGTACTGTACGTACCTTGCCTAGCTGCCGCTGGTGTCAGGCGGCCGGGCACGGCTGTTTGCGGGCGATTGAAACAAAGTCGCTTGCCTTGGTACAGGACTTAGTGTGACTGTGACACACACGCCAATGTCCTGTGCGCAAGCATCTTTGTCTATGTACTGTACTGTACACGGCGGCGCAAATCACAGGTCCCGAGTGCCCGGGCGGTGGGTAAATCACCCTCGTCGGTGAAAGAAAAAAAAAAGGGGGCTGGGGTTGACGGGTCATAGCATCGTTATAGCCATGGTTTACGGTTTGCCATACCATTGCGCAGGGATGGGTGCAAGCAAGCAAGCAAACAAGCAAGCAGACTCTGATATGGCGAATCCAAATAGAGCCAGCCACGATCGGGATGGAAGGCCGATGGCAAAACGTCCCTGCCGACTGGGTGTGGGTGCCATTCTCCCGCCCCCAACTGCCGGCGGCCCCCCAAGGGCAAACTAGCAGTTCACTCCAGCTTCCCGAGCTTTGTCAGTGGGACCGGACTGGCGGAATTGGTATGGTAAGACGGGATCTACATAGGAATGCGCATTCGTGTCAACACGCCTCTTTATCCGGATCCTGCCCATATCACAAAGCGAGCAACTGCCGCGCCGCGCCGCTGCCGTCAAAATCAAGGAAAAATCAGTACGATTAGCCCGTGGACATCTGGCCATTTAATTACTGCCTGCAGGAGAGCGGGGAGAAAACCGATGGATGCGAGGCACGATGATGACGCATGAAAACAACCATTTATACTTTGTTTTATTTATTTATTTATTTTTCCCTCAGTTTCTTTTCCGTTGGTTGGCGTGCGTCCAAGCGGGCCACGAAAAGTCATATTCGGCCCAATGGTGATTAATACCGCCTCCGTAGTGGTGGTGGCGGGCGGCTAGCGACGTGGCGGAGGGAAGGGAAAGGAGCAGGAGGAGGAGGAAGCGGAGTCGCTGGGTTGTGCGAGCAAGCAGTGCCGTGTCCGCGGACCTGGGACTCGGAGGAGCCCGCCAACCAAGCCCCGTTTTAGGCAAAAGGCAAGCTTCGGAGCCGACGAGTAACGCTCTATCGGGTGCTGCATGTAGTCAGCCGACCGAGACACTGGCCCACAAGTCGTGCCCACATAGGTGGACGGCTGAAAAAAGAGAGAAAAAAAATAAGAGATGGCATACTCGGGTCGCACCACGGCGGGGATGACGAGATCAGCACCACCCATGACGGGCGTCTTTTGCTAGGCAAGGAGGTGTGTGTACTGTGTCCTTCCTGGTGTCAAGCAAGACTCCAAACCACCTCTGTTGCGGAGCTAGTCAGCAAAAGTCAAGTCGTCTTGGCAGCGGAAGTGACATGTTATCTTGCGGGCGCATGCCGCGGCAACGACAATAATCCATATGTGGGCAAGGGGAGGGAGGGGAACGAAGGGATGGCGGAGCCGGGACAGGGATCATTCCACCGACAGACGGCTGAATCTCGACGGCACCTTGGCTCCTATTCTTTGCTTTTTCCGTCTATTTCATTCGATACCTACCTTGGTGGGTAGTCGGTGAGCTCTTGGATCGTCCTGGTGGCTTGCAGTCACGGCCTCTTCCTCGGAGAACTGGAATAAAAAGAAAGAAGAAGAAAAAAAAAAAAAAAAGACGGACGTCTAGACGCGCAGGAGACTAGCGGGCGGGGTCAACTGCCTGCCCAGACAGTTTTGGCGCGCTTGGCTGCAAGCGTCCATGGTGGCAGCAACGGGATCGATTGAGGTTCTTGGAATCGGTGGAGTGCGTCGTCGAGCCCAGCCGACTGGACGCTGAACGAGCTCTGGGGCTCTCTTTGATCCCACCTAATCTCGGCCGGGCATCCCCGTCCGCCCTGTCCTGTTTTGTCGCGACGTCGTGGAGACAACGGAGGGGAGGAAGACCGGTGGCCGGGCAGGCAGAGGCTGGGGGCAGAAAAAAAAAAAAAAAAACCGACGAGGTGGTTCGCGGATTGCCGTTTTCTGACTAGGGCTGAACCAGACGGTCGGGTACGGGGGATGGCGTTCGCCGCGCTCCTTCCTCACAGGGATTAGCCGTGTCTGGTGTGTCCCCACACCACTCCCGGGTAGACCGCCAGGGGAGCCCCCCCGACTGGATCAGATTCCTGCTGCCCGTCGAATGGGAGCCGCACACGTTGACGGGCCCGACCGCATAAGTTTGTTTTTTCCCATCTCCGCCGTCACTCCTCACATCAGGTTTTCTCGGGGGCTTTTTTTTTTTTTTTTTCTTTCTTGTTTTTGTTCTGCTCGCCATTGTGATTTAGGTGGTACATACACACGCAAACCACACACATACCTGCGTGCCTCCCTGTTTTGCTCGGACATGATGCGACGCTCCCCAGAGAAAGAAAAAAAAAAAGAAAAGAAACGAAACGGAACGAAACCATCGCCCCAGTCCCGCTATGCGACCGCGCAAATCTCCGAGCATGAGGCCGGCGGCGGCACCAAGCCCAGCCAGACACAGACCGACCCAAACACGGGAAGGATCGGGTGGGGCCACGACGACACACCGCCAACCAACCATTTCCCGTCTCGTCCCTCTCACTATGTACTGTACCAAAGCCCCGGGTCCAATGCTGTTCGGGGCGAGTGAGGTGAGGTGAGGTGAGGTGATCACCCTCGACGCACGCACCAGAAGAAAAAAAAAAAAAAAGGAACCGCCGAGTGAAATACCAGAAAGGATGGAAGGCTGCCCGCTGACCTACCGTCCATCCAACCCGCTCACGTAACGCGTCACTACCTCCTCCGAGTTTCTGACTGTTCCGTCCAGAGACCGAGAGCACCTAGGCAGTAACGAATCCGTCGCAGCTGGGCCGTGGTACCGCAGGTTCCCCATGGCTATACCGCCCACCTCACATTGATGCCTGCCCCACCAATCAACGCAAAAACACTAGCAAAGTGATTGGTGACTGAGCTGATCTGATATTATTATGCCGCAAGTCTACGTATCCCCCAAGTGCCGTGCCGTTCGACGCCCGCCGCCGAAAGGGGGAAAGGGGAAAGGGCCACAATCCTCATGTGTGTGCCGGTTATAAATGGTTGGTCGGAGGCATGCACACACGGCTCCCGATAAGTCCGACCAGGCGAAACCTGCTTGCCTACTTGCTTGCTTGCTTGCGAGCCGGCCCTGTCCGTCTGTCCATCCGATCCGTTCGTCCCAATTTTTTCTTAGTAAAAATGCACGGAGCGCTCCTTCTGCCACGTTGGTGCTTCTCTTGCCCTTTTGTGGTGTCACGCCCTCGGGTCCCCATCCAAGCCTGGAGCCTGGTGCCAACACGGTATCGACCTTTTGTGCTTTGTGGATCGTGATAACACCGGGTCTGTTTGTTGATGCTTGTGAACATATTGTGCATCCTGAGCTGCCCGCCCTTGCGCTTAGGATCCTCAGGGGCTCATGACCAAAGTGCCGGACCGTATATGCGCCACTTCTTCATTTACCCATTCGTAGATTCCATCGTGATACGTCCTACGTACATACCGCACCACGTACCTACCTATCCCAACCGAGAACATTCGTCCAAAGGCATCCAGTCTAGCATCATGCCGTCCTATTCGAGAACATGGTTCCGAATGCGGGAAGAGTGAGCGAAGAAAAGAGCAAACGAGAGAAAAAAAAAGCAGAAACAGCCCATGCAAGAGCAGCGGTCGGGTGAAGCGTGCATGGCGCCGTGGACAGGATAGATCAGCACCACGTAAAGACGGGGTTCTTCGTCTTGACCGGCTCCAGCCTCTCGACAATGACCTTGCGCCGGTTTCCCTCCATGCCCTCGGCGGCGGCGTACCCGAGGTCTCCGTCCATGTCGTCCTCATAGTGATATGATCCGTGCGAGTCCTGCGACCTCCTCCTGGCTCCGCCGGCGCCCGAACCGGCCCCGCCAACGTCGCCAGGACCGTACAGCTGCTGCGCGATGCTGTTGCTGTTGCGACGCCCCGCAGCCGTCGCGAACGAGAAGCGCCGCTCGTGGTGTGGCGAGTACACGTTGAGCGACCGTGGAGGGGGCTGGGCGCTCCCACCCCGTCGCGAGAATGCGGGGCGTTTCTGTTGCGGCTCTTGCTCGGTCGCTGACGCGCCGGGCGCTGGCTCGGGTGACGAAAGGACTGTCTCGCTCTCAGCTACGTCCTCCGTGTTGTTGAGCGACAGCTCGAAGCGTCCGGGGTGCGGGAGGTTGGCTGGCGGACTGCCGAGACCGAGCAGGTCAACCTGGTTGCTGGCTGACGAAGCCGCGCCATTGGCCGAGGACGGGTTCGCAGCTCCAATATCCATCTCTTCCTCCAGGACCGAGTCGGCAGAGTAGAGCTGGTTGTCCGGGTCGTTCCGACGGCGCATCTCGGAGCTGGCAACGCGCATGGGCACGGCGACAGGGACGTCGACCAGGTCGTCCCACACGCAGACCTTGGCACGGCGAGTCAGCTCGAGCGGCCCGTGGTCAGCAGTCTTGAGCGTCTCCACAACGTTCCAGGCCTGTCCTTTCATGACGGCGATCTGCCGAGCAAACATGCGCTCTTGAAAGTCCGGATCGAGCTGGAACACGCGCCGCAGAGCCAGCTGAGTCTGCGACCACCAGGCTGTCGACGTGAGAAGCGGCAAGAAGTGATCACGCGTCCGCTGCGAGAACGGCCGGCCGATCAGGTCTACCGGCAGAAACAGCCAACCGAACGGGAAGCTAAAGGCAGGCAACGTCAGCGCCGTGGACGGCAAGCGGAAGGGAAGGCCTCAGAAGTGTGCTTGCGACAGGGACTTACCTCCTCCACGCATCTGGGTGTTTCCACGGCCAAGATAGCGAGTTATCTATCGCGCCAATAGAGATCTTAGGGTCCGGCGCGGCTCTGGACGACGCGTTGGACGCGTCCATGGGCTGCTGTTTCCTGTATGGGTAGGAAGCCCGCGTCTCTGCCGGTCTCCTCTGCGACAGATCTACGGGCCTTGGCGCTTCTGGTCGGTCGCTGTTCCGACCGTTCTCCATCTGCAGGTGGAGAGGCTCCGACGCGATCGACACCTCTTCCGTTGCCCAGTCGACCTTGATCATCCAGTTGTCGAGACCCCGGTCCGTGTTCCGCATGATGTAGTCGAGAATAACCAGCTTCTCGAGCTCCTCCCGAAACGATTGCTTGAGCGATTCTGTCCAGCCAAATGTTCCAGGGCCAAGCCTTGGGCTGACCCGACTGGCGCCGCTCCCACCAGCCTCGTCGTCGCTGTCGTCATCACCACCGTCGGCCGTGTCGCCAGATGGCTTGCAGCTGTTCGTCCAACCCTTTCTCCGGTTCCTGTGCGAGTCGGTGGTGCGGAAGCCCGACAGGTACTGGTCCGGCCAGGGGTGCTCCCGGAGAAAGATATTAGCATCCTTGAAGCCCTTCAGAAACACCTGGAAGCTGCCGGGCTTCGGCGGCAGCGGCTTCCTGTTCCGCCCGTGTGCGTAGCGGTCCCAGAACGGGTAGTGGAACGATTTGGACGAGAGGTGGACAACGTCTGTGTACGGCACCATGTGCGTCCGCAGCTGGCAGTCGAGCACGTATGCGGCGGCCTCGCTCACGTACGACAGGTTCGGAATCAAGCTGCGCCATATCATTGTCAGCTTTGTTCGCAGCTCTCGTTGTCACCGAACAGCAACAATGAGCTCGTCATCATGCGCTTACCAAGCCCTGCCGAAGCAGCACGGGAACAAGTTCCGGTGGATCCACTTGTTCCATTTTGGATTTCCAGCCGCGTAGGGCTCCTCATCCTTGGGCTTGAAGACGCCAACGACCTTGCCTTCGGCGTTCCTGGCGAAGTAGCTGCCGGAGCTGCCCTGGGCGATCATGCGCGGGTGGACCCCTTGCTCGATGGCGACGCGCACGCTCTCGACGACGGCCTCAAACTCCTCGGGCGACATGTCGGGGCTGCCGCCGTGGGCTGTCGGGTCGGCGAGCGACTCGGCCGTTGCGGGGCGGACCCCTTCTGGGGCCTGGAAGACCGAGTGGTGGATCTCGAGGCGCTCCTCCTCATCGCCGGTCCCCTTCTTGCCGCGGTGTCTTTTGAACTTGGACGCGATCTCGTCGGCCCAGCGCTCGAGCCGCGCGTTGATGGCCTTGAGATCCACGCCAGAGTTGCCACGTCGCCGTCTGCCGCCGCGCCTGCCGCCGCCAGCGCCGGCGCCGGTGCCGTTGCTGTAGCTGTGGCTTTGGCCATGGAAAGGCCGGCCGCCGTGGAACTTGGGCGAGGCCATGCCGCTGTGCGGCCTCGGCTGGCCGACGGGGGCATGACGGGGCGCCGCAGGGTGCTGCAGCGAGGCGAAACTCCGGCCGAGCGGGTCGTCGTCGTCCGAGTCGCTATACTGGTCGGCCTGAGCAATTCTCTCGTAGCCGGTCGTCGCCGGTCGCGGTGGCATCGTGGCGGCGGTTGTGATGTAACCTGCCCGGATCGCCGCCAGGGTCGGGTCGGTGGGGTCGTAAACGCGTCCGCCGACTTCCCTCCTCTTGGTCTATTTTCGTGGCGCGCGACGAAAAAGGTTAAACATCAAGAATTGAAGGAACCAAATACCAAAGCTCAATATCGTACAGACGAGGCGCTTTGTGATGCTGAACGCCCTCGAAGCGAAGAAGGGAGCGATGCAAAAAAAAAAAAAAAAAATACGGGATATAATCCCAGAGGAAGCGAAGCGAAAAAAAGGCTCAAGCAAACGGCCGTGCAGCCGACGTTACGCGATGAAAGGGCCGAGAATGGCGATGCTGGGTTCTGCAGACCTCCTCTTTCGCGACAGTTGACGCAGGAGGATCTAAACAGCCATGATGGGCACAGGGACGGGGTGTCTAGCGGGCCGGCTGCGTTGGCGTCTGGGGAGAGTCTAGCTGAGATTTGGCGTGGTTTAGAAACGGGTGTCGTCCCCAAACAAGCACGGATGCAGCGGCGGAATCGATGTGGTCATCGATCCGTCTCAAAAGTCTCACGCCCCACCAGAATTTGGGGCTTCCAGGCACCGGAGGGGTGGGGCGCACCAAGCTTGATCGGGTTTAACAGTGTTTACTGTGCGCCCCGATTGGACTGTTTAAACGGGAAGACCCGCCGGGCAGGTACAAAGGTACCTGGAAGGTGCATGCTCTCGGGTGCACGAGTGTGTCCGAGCAGCCAAGCCGGCACGCCGGCCACGTCCTGGAAGCCCCTCTCTGGCATACCTGCGAGCGCTTGGGGCAAGCTTCGGACCGCAACACCGCCTGAATCGGCGGGCTGAACAGGTCACCTGCACTGCGACCTGATGGCATCAAATTATGTGGTCTAAGCATCTATTAAACACATGAAGTGCCTCAGTCATTTTCCTCGTCCATGGGTCTCTGCCCGGGCGTCTCGGTGCCCTCGCTGGCCGCGCTGAGTCGTGCGCAGAGGCTCAGCAACACCACCGTCTCGGTCGCGGCGTAGTGATTCAGCGAATCGAGCATGATGTGCAGATGCCGGCTGAAGTTGACCTCCCACTTTGCGAGGATCTCGTACATATCCCTCGGTTTCTCGCCGCCCGCCGCCCCGCCGGCCCCGGTCGATGACGATGACGACTTGTCCGTCGGTAGCGCTTGGATCTGTGCCCAATCTCGGTCAGACATGCCCGCCGGCTTCACCGTCCCGTTGAGCTCCGGGTCGGCCTTTTTGAGCTCCTGGTTGAACCACCTGCTGTATGTTGCGAAGAATAAAACGGTGTGCATAAGTTTCGCGTTGATCTGTATAGTGGGGCGTTTCTCGTTAATCTTGTTACTTGGGTTTTATCGTGTGTTGGTGCCCCGCGGCCAAAGCCTCTGGTCCTTGCGGGGATCCAACCCTGGCCTGGCCGGGCATGGAGAAAAGACTATAAAATATGGAGAGCAAAAAAAAAAAAAAAAAAAAAAAAAGGAGGCTTGGGCAGCCACAACTTGACCTACCTTGAGGAGCTTACTGTTGGTAAGCATGCACTCTTTCAAGCACGTGTCGAGGAAGTCGACGTGGTCCTGCATGAGCTCGTCCACGGTCCGAGTCAGGCCCTTGGCCCCCTCCTTCTTCTCGAGACGCTGCATGAACTTGTGCCAGTTGGGCTCGATGACCTCGGCGGTGCAAAAGTAGAGCAGCTGCTGGACAAAGACCAGCATGCGCGCCCGCAGGGTGAGCACGCGCCGCTTGAAGGCCTCTATCCTCCGGGACGGGCTCTTGCGCGTCCACAGCGCCCACTGGTTGTGCGCCTGCCAGTGGTTCGAGAGCAGCGACTCGAGGTGCCGGAGCGAGAGCAGGTATCGGAACAGCGCCTGGTATCGCCACACGGTCCGGCGGCTGATGACCAGCGACACCGGGAACGGCACGGCGTAGTCCAGCTGCAGGCAGTTGAACCCGACCGCGTTCCTGTCCGCCTCGTTGGGCAGGTTGGTCAGCGGCTGCAGCGCCTCGCCCGCCTCTATGCCCGTGATGTTGACCACGCGCTGCAGAGACTTGACCAGCGGCACCTCGTTCATCTCCACCTTGACGTCCTCCTTGAACGGGTCGAGCGAAACTATCGATCCCGGCTGCCGCAGCACCAGGTCCAGCAGCGACTGCAGCTTGCTCGTGTTGACCGCCTTGACGGGCCGCTTAAGCTCCGCCGCCCCGAGCTCGAGGAAGTGGATGAAGTAGTCGGACGGGTCCAGGAAAAAGTAGTGCTTCATCGACCGCAGCCGCGCCGGGAGCGAGTGTGCCGTCAGGAGCAGGTTCATCAACGACTCGTTGGCGTGTGCGTACGCGTTGTGCACGTTGTCCAGGAACCGCGGATCGTCAAAGGTGAGCGGCACGTCCTTGACCTGCTTGCTCACATCGACGCCGCCGCACTCGCGCACTACGTTGAGGTACTTGCCCGCCAGTAGTACCTTGTCCTTCAGGCTCACCAGCTGGGGCGGCACGGGCACGTCCTGATCCCGTATGGTGTAGCGCTTCTCCCAGTAGTCGTCCGTGTAGTCCTGTTCCAGTCGCTCCCGTCGTATGCTCTTCTGCTCCTTGACTAGGAACTCGGAGTGGGGGTCGTTGATGGCACCGTGGTGCAGCCATTCGTTGAGCATGGCCATGTAGGGCCTGCTGGCATCCCTGAGCAGAGTTGTCAGGACATCCCGGGCAGCCGGGTCTCCGGACATGGATTCTAGCCTGGCCGTTATTATGGCCAGGACGGCACCGCCCTTGGAGATCTTCTTTGCCGCCATGTTTCCGGGCATGATGTCGCCGCCCTCCCTCAACCGGTTGACGATGTTGTCGAAATCGGTGTCGTCGTCGTCGGCCGAGTCGTCGCTCTCCTCGTCGAGGAGGGCGTTCTTCTTGAGCAGCTCGTGCGCCAGGTCGTGCAGCTGGAGCATCATGTGGCCGGTCGGCAGCAGGTGAATGTTGAGGACGTGCAGCGTGAATGCGTCGTCCGTCAGGAACTGAGTCTCCAGCTGCGCGATCAGCACCAGATAGTCCTGCAAAAGCTTCCGTATTGAGGCGCACAGCGCATGATTCACCGATCCGAACTCTTCTCTGCTCTGCACGTCAACGAAGGCCATGAGCGCCGAATAGTGTGTTGCCACGCCGAGCATGGATACGGTCAGGTCCTGGAGGCTCGGATCAAGCCCCGGAAGTATCCTGAAGGTTGGCCCCGCGAGGCGGTCGCGCTCCTCTTCCGGGTTGTAGACCTTGGCGTAGCGGATATACTGGCCCTCAATGCCCATGAGAACGAACAACAGGTCCTCGAGGATCAAGGCTTCCTGGGCGGCGAGGGGTATATCGTGGAGCGGCAACGGCTGTAAGGGCGCGGGCTGTTGGGAGGTTAGGGGCGGGATGGATATGCGCGAGGCCAGCGGGGCCGCTGTATGGGGGAGCAGTGTGGCTTCGGGCTCCCAGACGGTCTGGGGGGGCTCGGGCCTCGATTCGCGCGGTCGAGGGTCGGCGGCGGCCCTGTGCTTGCCGACATCGCTGGCCCTCGGCTTGTCCTGGGGTGGCGGCTGGGCACGACGGGCCGGGCTGCGGGTGCGGGACACGACAGTCTCGCGCGTCGTCACATGGGTCTTCTCGGTTCGGCGCTCCTCGACGGTCCTACTGGAGGGGCGCAGGTTGCCCGAGGCAGAGCGCTTGTGGGAGGTGGACGTGGATGGGAAGCCGGGCTGCACACCGGGCTGCGGCGACGCCTCCCTGTAGCGCGGATCGCGGTCGCTCCTGAAGCTATCGTTGGCGCTCATGCGGGGCCTCTGGGGACCTGCGCGGTCTGCGGCCGCGCCGTTTGCCCTCTTGTTGCCGTCGGGGAATGGTCTGGCGGTGCTGGACGACATTTTCGGGTCTACATTTGCGTGGGACCGGCGCGGCGCAAGGTGCGGTCATTTGCTATGGTGTGGTGCTGCCCTGCCCCGACCGATGACCGGCACCTGTCAGAGTGGGTGCGGCGAGTTGTGACGACTGGCGAGCCGGCGGAGAGAGACCCCGGTAGAAATAGAGGTGGGCGCGTCCGTCCTTGGTTGTCGGCCGAGCGAAGGGAAAAGTCAAGTGTTGACGCTGGCGGTACTCCAACGCGCTCCGCTCTCGCGCCAGCCGAAATGCCCGTGCATGGCGCTGCTGCCCCGCCATTGGGAGCTGAAGCTGCGCGGCGGCATGAGCTGCTAGGATCTGGGAGCCGGTGGTAGGGGGTGGTGGGTGGCCCGTGCTTCAGGCTGGGGAGCTGTCGTCGTCGTTTGCTTGCCTGGAGCTCCATGTCAACTGCCCGTGCCCTCCGCCAGCAGCCTCATCACCAAACTCCGCCGCAGCCCAGCCGATCCCGTCGTTTTAGCCTCGGTGCTTGATCAACACGGCCCATTCATCGGACACCTGATAGCCTCCCCTTCCGTCTAGACACAACACCGCCAAGATGTTTATGGCCAGGTCTGAATACGGTGAGTCCAGTCCAGCGCCTCAGCATCCCACCATACCAGCGGCGCCGCCCGCCGCCTCCAGTCCTCCCAGCTTTGCTCTTTTTGAGGATCGCGCGCTCTAACTCTGCGCAATGATGGCTAGATCGGGGTATCAAGTGCGTTTCCACAATATCCATCCGCCATTCCCGTGCTCCCCCTCCTCCCTCCTCAACCCCGCCGGGGAGAGAGAGCCCAGAGCGCTAACACGCGGCCGCTGCCGCACAGCACCTTCTCCCCCGAGGGCCGGCTCTTCCAGGTCGAGTACTCGCTCGAGGCCATCAAGCTGGGCAGCACGGCAATCGGGGTGGCGACGTCGGAGGGCGTGGTCCTGGGCGTGGAGAAGCGCGTGACGTCGACGCTGCTCGAGACGTCGTCGGTCGAGAAGATTGTCGAGATCGACCGCCACATCGGCTGCGCCATGTCGGGCCTGCAGGCCGACGCCCGCAGCATGGTGGAGCACGCCCGCGTCGAGTGCCAGTCGCACGCCTTCAACTACAACGAGGATCTGCGCGTCGAGTCGTGCACCCAGGCCATCTGCGACCTGGCCCTGCGCTTCGGCGAGAGCGCCGACGGCGAAGAGTCCATCATGAGCCGCCCCTTTGGCGTCGCCCTGCTCATCGCCGGCTTCGATGAGGATGGCCCCCAGCTCTACCACGCCGAGCCCAGCGGCACTTTTTACCGCTACGACGCAAAGGCCATCGGCAGCGGCTCCGAGGGCGCCCAGGCGGAGCTGCAGAACGAGTACCACAGGGTACGCAGACTTCTTATGATGCCTTGTCCTTTTCGTTTTGGAGACGAAAAGTCTCCCGCCGCTCAAAAGACACAATGCTGACCGCGCACACAGTCCCTGACCATCGCCGATGCCGAGACGCTCGTCCTCAAGACGCTGAAGCAGGTCATGGAGGAGAAGCTGGACGCGAAAAACGTCCAGCTGGCCAGTGTTACCAAGGAGAAGGGCTTCAGAATATACACAGACGACGAGATGGCCGCCGTCGTGGCCCGGTTACCCGTGAACTAAACCGGGAGGAACAAAAAGGATGCAGGGGAGGCGGCTTTTGATACAAGGAGGAGCTTTCTCTGAATTTGGCTCACTCAAAGCCCCTTGGTGAGGCAGGCCAACCGCACGATTTTATGAATTGAGCGCCTGCTTACCACTTTGGTACCTTGCGCAGCTCGCGCCGCGCCTGGCAAGAGGATGCAAGCTCGGTAAACAAATAACAAACTGCAAGGCGTCGCAGTTATGATAAAAGGGCCTGCCAGTATGATTTGATTCTTCTTCCACGGGAATCCTGACATATAAAGGCCAATGTCGGGCAGCAAACACCGTCCAGCGGGCCGTGCGAGTTGATTCAATGATATTCGTATCATTACTGCATATACCTGAGGTCGCGGCGCCCATACTGCCGCCACTGTCACGACTATCTTTGTCCTCCTGTCCAGGTCCTCCTCGCCATGCACATCGGCGGTTCGGTTCGGTTTCACAATTTTAATCCGCCGCTCCATCACCTCTACCCCAGCACATCTCTACTCGCCTCCCGACAAGTCCAGTCTCTCCATGTCCCCCTCCATGGCGATGAGGCCGAGGGCGAAGTGCGTCTGCTCCGAGTTGGCCAGTACGATGCGGCGCTCCGTGTCCTCGACGCCCCCACGCTCGCGGATCTCGTCGTCGAGCTCCTTGAGGCGCTCGTCGACGCGCCTGGGCCGGTCCCACACGTCCAGGTCCTCGTTCTGCATGTCGGCCGGCCTCGAGTAGTAAGGGCCGCGGCCCATCTGCGCCGCCTTGGCCCATGCCGACTCGCAGCCGCGCGCGATGGGACGCGCCGACTGCCAGCCCGTGAGCCGCGCCACGTCGAGCAGCCGCTTGATAGTCCAGACCCTCTGTGCGTTGTCTCGTAGCTGGATAGGCAGGTAGGTAGGTAGGAACGACGGGTTGTCAGGTCAGGGATCGTGTGACGGACAAGGAGCGGGGAGAAATGGGCCGCGCTTACCTGGACGCCCGCAACGAAAAGCGGAAAGCAGCTCTCGATGAAGGCGGCACCCACAACGGTAGGGATTTCCGTGATGTCATCGCAGCGGTCCAAGAGGCCCGCCGCGATCCGCCCGATCGTCAGGGCATAAGGCTCCGTCTGCTGGGCGGCCATACCCGCGGCGACCATGGAGATGGGAGGCATGGACGGGTGGGCGCGGTACAGGAGGACCATGCCCATGTAGAAGTTCAGCCAGATGCCCGCGATGCTGTACGTGCGGTAGATCAGCGCCGGGCCGAACGGCGACCGCTGCGGGAAAACAAGGCCGTCGCTCATGGGCTCGAAGTCCTCGCCGAGCGCCTCCGAGAATGCGCGGAAGGCTACCCGGATCTCCTCCCACTCCTTCAGCGCTTGCGTGGTGCTGTCCTCCATGTCTATCTCGTCTGTCGTGCTGTTGCAAGGGGGTTCCGGCTCGTCCGCTGGCGGGCTGAATCCGGTCGGAATGGTAAAGGTTCCCGTCGTCGGGATCATGCCGGCAAACATAGGCATGGGTTGCCCTGGAGGACCGCCCATAGGCCCACCAGGTAGCCCTCCAGGAGGACCAGCTGGTGGGCCTCCTGGGGGTCCCGCTGGAAAGCCTCCCGGTGGCCCTGCTGGTGATCCCGCAAAGCCTGCTGGTGGTCCTCCCGCAAAGCCTGCTGGTAGCCCTCCTGCAAAGCCTCCTGGTGGTCCTCCCGGTGGCCCTCCCGCAAAGCCTCCAGGCGGCCCTCCAGGCGGCCCTCCTGCAAAACCCCCTGATGGTCCTCCCGGTGGTCCTCCTGGTGGTCCTCTTAGTGGTCCTCCTGGTGGTCCTCTTAGTGGTCCTCCTAGTGGTCCTTCGGGTGGCCCTCCTGGTGGCCCTCCTGTAAAGCCTCCTGATGGCCCTCGCGGCGGCCCTCCCGGTGGCCCTCCTGGCTTGTCACCAGGACCTCCCATACCAAACATTGGATTGTTTTTGGCGGCCTTCCGCTTCCGAGCCAGATCTCGCGAGGCAAAATTTGTGAGCCTCCCTAGAAGGAGTATGATGTGATCAAACGTTCCATATCTGCAGCGTTTCTGTTAGCAACACTGAACCAAACGAGCGGTCCCTATTCCCTCGGGGACGTTGCGGTGCAAACTTACACAGCGTTGATCCTCCCGATCGGAGATCTGGGCGCGACCTGGGTCCAGAGATTATAGTCCATCCTACAATATGCGGAGAGAGAGTCAGCTTCGTACACAAACGCCCGCCTCCCGCTACTCGAGCTCATTGCCTGTTTCAAAGGCCCACGTGGCATCCCTCCCGCCTGAAGTTAAACCCAAGGGAACTCACAAGAGAAGGGTTCCACCAAGAATGCTCTGGTATACATCCATCTTGCAGTACCACCAGAAGAGATCCACGATCTGCTCGTAGTTCTCAATGTCTTTCTCGGTGGACATGTTCCGTCTCCACAACCTGTCATCGGGGTGGTCGAACTTCTCGTAGACCTCGTAGTCAACCGGCCGCCCCGTCAGCCGCGATAAAAGCTCAGTATCGATGATGCTATTTCTAAAAGCAAGGGCAACGACGCTGTTATCGTCGTAAGGCCCTCTCGAGGCGTTGGCCGGATCTTGCGCAATGATATACTCGCGGAGTCGGTAGGCGGTGGCGGCCTTCGTCATGGCTCGGAGTGGCATCTCTTTGAGAAGAGCGCGGGCTCCCCAGAGGTGTTTGCACCATTTCTCATGGTCCGAGTTCCAGACTTCGTAGAATCCCAGCAAGAGAGTGGCGGCGAGGGTGGCGGGCGTGGCTCGTTTGATAGGACTCCGGTAGTTCCTTGCGATCCTTCGAAGACTCAGGTGATAGTGCTTCATCGACGCCGTAGCTGGGATGCCCTGGGTCATGGCCATTTGTAAGCTTCCCAGGGCGAGCATTCCCTGGAGGAGCGCCGGGTGGTTCAGAGCGAGATAAGGAAATGTGTCTAGACTAGCTGTCAGCATCGAACAATGGTATGAGACCACGGGGGCCGGGGGGAAAGTATGTAAAGACAAAAAAAAAACATACAGGTCCAGATATGCTTGCGCGACTTGGAAAATGGCATTTCTTCGGGAGAGAAAGGCACGGGATCGAGAGGGTGGCGTTCGTAAAGAGACATGCTCGGGGCCGTCACGTTGATAAAATGCCGGAAAACAGCCGCTACCTTGCTGTCGTTGAGAGGGGAGCTTCCCGCCCTGGGGTAGTACGAGTCGAGGATTCTTGACCCGGATTCCAACAACGGGGTTCGGAGACGCATGCCCACGGCCAGGTGGTCGCCACGGCCGGCCCCCACGGGAGCGAGATGGCTCGTCTCCAGGTTGATGGCGTCGCCCTCAGCGACATCGTAGTCGTCATCCGAGTCGATCATCGAAGCCTCGTCGTCGTCGAACCAGAACTCCTCCTCGGTGGTGAGATGTTCAGCCGCCGGTCTTGCCACGAGTTCCCCATCATCGGCGAAGAGGTCGGTTGCCTCTTCCATGCTCACAGGCGCGAACGTGGACGGGCGGACGGGCGAGTTGGAGGCCATCCCGTCAAGCTGTCCAAGATACGCCTCCGGTGGCAGCTGATGAGAGAGCGAGAAATCGGGTTGTATCGGCTGCTGCGGGCATTGCCCCAGCGGTGGATAAGGAGGAGACGGGAGACTAGGCATGACAGGATGGCTCAGACCGAAGTGATTGGGGATATCAAATGCTTGTTGCTGAGGAGCAGGGTAGAGACCAGGCGGGGAATCGACTACAGAAGGGCCCGGAACAGGTGGGGGTCTAGGCGGGCTGGGATACGGTCCACCATAAGGTTGAGTGATCGGGCCGGCAAAGGCAAGCGCGGGCGGCTTTGGGGCGATGATGGGAAGAGCGCCCTGCACGTGGGAAAACCGGGCCTGGGCAGCCACGGTGACCGCGGTCATGGCTGCCATCTGGGCATTCAATGCGGCCTCCGAGGCCTGATTCTGGTAGCCCAGGATGGGGCCATATGAGCCGCCGTGGAAGGCGCCGATGGGCTCCTTGAAGACGACGCGCGTGTTGTAGCCATCGCAATTGCGCTTGGACTTGATGCAGTTGTTGCATGTCGGCTTTCCCTCGTCGCACTTGATGCGCCGCCTGCGACAGGCTGGAGCAGCCCAGGTTTACAGCGTTAGAAGCCAAAGCATGCCTACAACACAGACAAATGCTGTGGTTATACGATAACAAGCCCCTCGGCCCATAGCGCCGGGGCCGTGGGTTGAAGGCTCAAGATGGATCGACGGGTGAGTGGAGATGAATACATACTCATGCAGCCCGTCTTGGTTCGTTTCTTGATGGCCTTTTTGTTGCCATCGTCGCCCTTGCTCCCTTCACCCTCCTGGTGTGAGCCTCGGCTGGCAGCAGAGTCTTGGGGCCGCTCAACCTCGGATTGCGATGCGGCGGAGTCCATGCTGGCGTGATGCAGTGATCACATCAAAGAGTCTGACTGTATAGGTAGACCGGTAGGTAGGCAGGGATCGTGATGGTAGATATGGGATGACAGCACCAGAGATCGGATGATCTAGTCGTATAGCAATTACCTTATCGTACTTTGAAAGCCACCGCCCGTTGATTCTCTGATGGATTTCGAGATGAGCCCGAGCAGATGATGGCGGCAGACCCTCACGGGTGCCAGGTCGTCGCCAATAACACCAGGGTCGGGAACGGATTGGTTTGTGCAGTCAGGTCGGCTTGAGGTAGGCACACAACCAGCTAGACCCTGGATTCCCTGACGGCAAGGCTCCCAGGCCGAATGGGCGATCAATTGGCCGTTCTCTGGTCTAGATAAGCGAGGTGCCAGCGATGAGGTAGCAAGCCCGACTGGATAGTGCCCGCAGGGTCGCGCACGGGCCAGAGCTCCAGGTGGCTGACGACGAGGGAGAAAGCGTGGACCGAGGGGGAAGCCGATCCGGGAGCTGTTATGTAGCGGCAGTGGGATGAGGAAGGGCTTGAGACAGCTGGTGCGCCCTGCGCCGTCCGCGTCGAACTGCTGGTGCACGGGGCCGTCGGCCTGTAGCACGTCACGTCCAGACCGAGCCGAGGGAGAGGGGTTTTACGAGGAGGGTGGATAGTTGGCGTCGCCAAAGGGTCGACAGCGGAGGAGAAGGCGTGTCGTCTTGTCTGGATGCAGAGATGATGGTGGGTCACTGGACGAGCGAGCTCTCAAAAGCACTGTCGAGCAGCTGCCGGCGCGATTTCATGCATCACTCTCGCCGAACAATAGTTACTCCCGTTCTAGTGGCGAAGAAGGAAAAAAGGGGGGATGAGGACTTGTTTTCAGGCGCGCAAATCCGTGATGTCGGGATGTCAGCGCGACACCGACAACGTCCAGCCGGCGCGGGACAGAAATAGGCCTCGGTGGTAAGACGCTTAATGCCACTCCCCCCGGCAGCGCGGGAAAGAAGCACAATGCCGGAGTGGTGGAAGAGGGGGGAGGGGAAAAGGGGAGGGCGGGCTGGGTTCCTGAGAGGACGGCGAGGCTTCTTGGCAATGGGGGGCGGTTTTAGGCCCGTGCATGCATACGACCGCGGACCCCTGCCCCCGGCTTGGTTGAGTTTTCGAGCAAGAGTGGTATGCAGGTCGCGATAGGTGGAGGAGGCTGGCTGTATGTACCTGCCAGCCAGGGGCGCAGAGACGCACATCCAGGGAAAGCAAGCAAGACCAGTGCCGAGTTCGGCAGGTCGCTGCAGCAGGCCGCGCTTGGTGGATCGTGACGGAGAGCTATGTGGAAAACGCGGGGGTGCTCCTCGTCAGCGAATGTCAGCCATCTCTAGCGGGGGAACTGCCGGACCCAGGCCTCTGTCCCAGAGTCTGGGACAGCCAGACCCCAAGATGTGGAGGCGCCACGTTGATTAGGGGCGGCCGGCTGGTTCGGAGTAACCCGACTGTGGAGTCACAGGCTGCCACCAGCTCTTGGTACGGACGTAAAGGCCAGCCACGGGACGTAAGGACGGGAACAGGCAGGAACGACTGATAGGGTCGGATGAAGAGACTCGGAAACCCCGACGAAAAGAGACGAGAGATAGGAGCCCCGGGACACAGAGGCAGGCCCAGGGCAGGCGACCTCCCTCCTTGAGAAAATTGTACCTGCTAGCCGGGTACTTTACACGGGAGTGTCGCCAGGACATTCCGTCAAAATGAAGCTGTCCTGTGAAAGGCACAGACGCGCACCCATTCGGAACGGGTGAGACAACTGACGCCTCGTACCACGCAAACTACGCGTAGTTGATCGTCGATCACAGCTGGGGCACGCAGCATTGAAAGTGTCAGCAAGGGTGTTCAGCAAATAACGGCCAAGCCGATCTTCCCTCGCGACCGGAAGCTGCTGGGGGAGGCCGAGCACAATCGTCATTGCTCCAGGTCCCGGCCTACCAGAAAACATGTCCACCAACCACCTATCGCTTGATAATTTCCCGAGACAAGGAAGGACCGCAAGAGCCATGGGAAAATTGAGCCGGCGTTTTTTTTTCTCGGCCCTACCTAGCCTGCCACGTGCCTGCACGTAATAGCCCCGGATGCTTAGCCGTGGGGCCGCGTCGAAAAAAAAAAAAAATAGGGCACAAAAAGGACGAGATTGTTTAGGTCCGCGACGATTTTTGCTTGGTGGTGCACAGTTTTACAGTACTCCATTGCAGTCAGGGCCTCCATCCGCGAAGGGAGCCAAAATGGAAGCGGTCGATCAGCGGAGGCGCTCGGCCTCCGCTGGTTTGCGTCATTTTTCTGATTACCACTCCTTGTCAATCCAGCGAAACCGGGACCCCAACAGTTTGCCCACGCGAATGCGTGCGAGGGGAGACTACATTCGGTATATCTTGATTTCGGTCATCCCTTCTACACAAATCTACACAACAGTCCGAGAAAGGCAGGCGAGACGCCCAGACCGGTACGTGATCACATTTTGGTTAAAGGTTCGTGGAGCGTGTGGTGGTTCGAGGACTGCTATTGGGCAACAAGTCTTCGGAGGGCGAGAGCATGGATGCATGTGATGATACCTACCGGCGAGGGGACTGACATCCACTGAAGGAGCACGAAGTTGTGTTATATCGCCTTGTATATAAAACCGCACTTGGACACCTTCCGTCACCTAAATAGATGATGAATTATGGCGCACTCTCCACGGTTAACCGACTGAAAATGAGAAGCCCATATGAACAAGAAGTACGTGTTTGGAGTGCGCTCGTAGCCGAACAAGAGTCAAACGAAATGGACAATCCATAGACCGGAAGATACACAACAGCTTATAGGCAGGTTACAGCATGGTTCTCTTCGCAACAAAATATCAGGGTAATCTTGCGGCCTACCAAACAAGCAAACCCAACGTCTTTCTGTCCCAGGTTCCGCCCCTTCCGTGTACAGCGCTGTACTCGGTTCGGCCGTAGCAAAAACAATCGAAAAACTACGCCTCGCAAAAGTAAAACAACATTGCAATGTCGCTCCTCCGCTTCTACAAGACAATCAAGCGTACACAAGACCCAGCTAGCTGTTTGCGTTCCGGCGTTCCGCCTCCAGCACGGCGCGGCTCCAGTCGTACTTGTACAGGAACAGGTACTCCACGGCGGCGACCAGGCCGAGCCCGCCCGTCACGCCGATCCACAGCCCAGCGAGCTCCCAGCCGAGGCCGACGCCGATGCCGAAGGAGATGGGCAGCGCGACGACGTAGTACGAAACCAGGTTGGCGTAGCCGCCAAACTCCTGCCGGCCGATGCCGCGGAGGAGGCCGTGCGAGAGCGCGGCCATGCCGTCAAACACCTGCATCATGGCGCATATCGGGAGCACGTTGGCCACGATGGCGATGACCTCCTCGTCCTCGGTGAACAGCAGCGGGAGCTTTTCGCGGAGCGCCGTGACTATTATCATGTTGGCGACCCCGATGATGGACCCGGCGATGATGGCCTAGAGACAACGACGACGGCAAAATACATCAGCTTCTGTCGTATGTGCAAATAATGCGAGTAAACCGTTTTCGCCCTAGCACGTCACTTACCACTTTGGCCGATGTTTTGGCCGCACCGACAAGCTTGGCCCCAATCAGGTTCGCAACTCGGGTCGACGCCGCCACAGATAGAGGGAAGGGAATTTGGTAGGTGGTCGAGGTGATGGTAACCAGGATGCTTTGGGCCGCAAGCTGGGACGTGCCGAACCGGCCCGAAATCAGCGTAAGGATCTCAAAGGCGAACCATTCAGCCTCGACCATGATCATGCCCGGGAGAGCGAGCCGGATCATAGGACCTGTGATACGTTAGCGGGCTGCACAAACTAAACTTTGTAAATAGGCGGGCATGCAATGGCCAACCCAACGTACCCCAGTTTGACAGCGCCCGTTTTGTAAAGCCACCCCAGCATTGGGAGCCGTCGACGAATATGACATATAGAAGCAACAAGATGGGCATAAGGTTTTGTGTAATAACCACGCTGATCGGGGCCCCGACAAACCCCCAATCGAGCTTCCATACCAAGAGCCAGCTGAGAAACACATTCAGGGGCGCGGCCACCATGAGGCAGTAGGTCGTCGCGTGGAAGATGCCCTGCGCCTGGACGAACCGTTTTGCCGCCTCGAATATGGCATAGGCCGGCATGCTGAATATGCAGACGCGCAGGTAGAGCCCCGCGAGCTCTGCGCTCTCTCTCTCCGGGAGCACCATGGCCAGGAGCTCTGCCGCGTGGAGCCACAAAACGGCTATCGGAATCACCAGCACGAGCAGGAACCACGTCATTCTCTGGAACTGCAGTCCCACCAGGTGCTTGTGTCCCGAGCCGTAGGCCTGGGCGCAGAGCGTGTCCAGGCTGGTCGCGAGGCCCTGGATCACGGCGTAGCAGGTGATATTGGCCGTCATCGTGCCGACTGTCGTGTGCTCATATCATGTTAGAGATAGGCACCTCTCCTCTCTGGCGTGTCATCCCGCCACCCATCTCAAAGGACGGTGTACTCACGGCTGATGGCGCCCAGCTCTATCTTTCCGATCCTGCCGACGACGAAGATGCTGGTGATGTTGATAGAGTACTGAAGCAAAAAGGTTACAACGAGAGACCTGGAGTAGACGGCCAGGGTCTTGGCCTCGCGCTGCCACGTCGTCTTGATCTGTCCTGCCGCGACGGCGGCCTCCCAAGTGTCGTGGAGCTGGTCCTGGTCGGGGCGGCGCCCGATGCGAGCGCCATTGCCGTTGGCGCCGAGCAGAGGCGCCTCCTCGTCGCCGCTGCGCAGTTTTGTGGGCACCTTTGTGCTGAACAACTTCCGGCGCAGCTGGGTGAAGAAGCCGGCGGGGGCGTCGGCGCCGGGCAGGCGGTGCTTGGGCGGGAGGATGTGGTTGTCCCGCAGCAGGCTCCGCTCGGCGTCCCGCGACCGCTTCCGCTCGAGCGGCGTCAGGGCCGGCTCGTCGAGCAGGCTGGGCGTCGGCCCCACGGCGGGGCGGGTGGTGCCGTACGCGATACCGGCAGGGCGGCGGTACAGCGTGGGGTTCTCCCCGTCGGCGTCGTCCGACTCGTTCGGCTCTGAATCGCCCACGCCGCGGCCGCGTGGAGCATCCCCGCCGCCGCCGGCGTCGAGGCATTCGGCGAGGTCCCTCGCGATGACCTCCTGCGCGATGGGCGATGTGGCCAAGAAGGTGGCGGATCGGGGAGAGGCGAACTCGCGGTTCGACGCGCTGGACGGCCTCCCGCCAGGGATGGGCCTGGAGGACGTCATGTCTGCGCTGGATATCGAAGGGGTATGCACGTCCAAGATGACGGAGGAGTGCAGGACCAGACCTAAAGGCCTCGAGAATTCAAGGTGTGCAGAACCGATAAAAAGCACCCGAGCCCGGGAGGAGAAGCCGAGGCCGATGGAGACAGTGGTAGCAGGCTTGGTGGAACTCGGCTGCCTACCGGACCCCCCCGAGAGGACAGAAAATGGAGACGTAGGAGGTAAAAAATTTCAGGCGGGTACGGGCGGCAGCATCGCGAGACATTCATGCAGGACGAAAATAGCTAGATAGGAAGGGAGGTACTTATATGGCTAGGCTCAATAGATAAAAGCTCGGGCGGCTGGCTTCTGTGGAACAACCTTGGGCCTGGCTGGCTTGACTTGCCGCTGCCGACGGCGCCAGGTTCATCCTCCGCACCTTTGTAACATGCTACCAGGAAGAAAAACAAGATGTAGACGAACCGACTCGAGTGCCGATCTTTTAGACCGCCAGAGTCTCCCAGCCGGACACAGGACAAGCCTGCACATCCTGTCGTCCTTGACTTTCTGCGGCTCGGCGCTTTCAAGACGGTCGTCAAACGTGGAAACAGAATGGCATTTCTGAATCGAGATTGCAGTCGCACCGAGCGGATGAGTTCATTGGTCGGCCGGGGCGGTCGTCCTTTTGAGAAGGGATGATGGATGGTGCGGGGGGTCAGCTGCTGACCAGATGCAGCACGGCAACAAACATGACAATGGTGGCATGCGGCTCACCGAGGACGGAGGTGCCGAGACTGCCTGAGCCAGTAAAAAGGACGCGTGCTCCCCAGCTGGAACATCACGTGACAGCGCCGTCCCAGCATGGTCGATCTTCCCTCCTGTCCTCCACTCCAATGTTTCACGAGACTAAATCTACCTACATAATAAGCACCGCATAGCGCTGGAGCACCAACAGGATCTGGCTTGATCACGCGATCCCGCAGGGCTGATTTTTCTCTTCTTTTTTTTTCTTTTCTTTTTATCACGGCAACCTCGGGCTGAAATGTGCTGTGGCGACCCTTGATTCCTGACCGCTACTTTGTCCCTCGCCACTTCTCCTCTGTTTACCCACCTCACATCACGGGGAACGATATCGGATGCGTCGATGTGGACATGGTGGAGTCCAGCCAGGTATAAATCGTGTTCTGCTCCAGCAGACCATCGATAGCCCTTGCATGTAGGTATGTGCTCCGCGGAATGTGGGTGGCATATCAATTCGTATTGTGTTGGTTGATTTCATGCCTCGGCCTCGCGTCGTTGTCTGATTGGACTGGCCTCAACTGCAAGGTTTTGTTCGCCCCGGATTCTGGAAAAGCGTCCGGGTTTGCCTCCCGAGATGGTGGAAGGCGGAGCTCCGTTTTGTGGCTGGAGGGCCGCAGTGATGTTTCCTTGGCATCAAAGCAGCGAGAATTGGCGTACCGCCACAGCAAGCCTACTGTACAAAAAAAAAAAAAAAAAAAAAAACGCCGAGATGATATGGCTCAGGACGCACGCAAGGATGCATGTCTCGTGCCGCCTCCGCTCTGCCGCACAAATCTAGGAAAGTTTGAGTCTCCTCGTCGTCGATTGTCCTCAGCCTGTGCTCTCGTGCGTCGACAGAGAGCAGGTAGGCCCGAATGATGGCCCTTTCGGGACTCAACAAAAGCGCCGTGGCGTTTTCGGAAAGCCAAATGTCTCAGCCCGCACTCCTCCTGCTCGCCCCCGGATGCAACTGTCGCACTAGAGCGGCCCCGTCCAGTTCTTGAACAGGCAAGCCGAATCGGCTGGGGCAGTTGAGATTGTCAAATGGAATTTGAAATTGAGATCAGGATTCGACCAATGCTCCGCTCCGACGACGATTGATGCGGAGACTACGGGTGGTATGGAGTGAGCGGTTTTTGAGACTTTTGGTTATGCAGGGCTTCCTTCCCACGGCGCGTGGGGGGCCGTTCACGAGCGGCCGATGTCCTAGCCAACTTTCCCGTTTAGGAATGCAGACATGTGGTCCCTGTTTGGTACCGGCGTCCTTTTGGGGGCCCGCTATCCGCCAGTTGGGGGAGCTAGAAGAAGGTAGGGGGCTTCGCTGACTGACCACCCTGCCATGCTTGCCTGCCTCCCTCATGTCGGCCTGCCTGTCGGTCGATCGGACTGGAAATCAAGCGAAATGGATGCGTGCTTTTCAACCGCGAAACCTGTCTTTGCCTCGGATTTTCCCCATCGTTGGGCGGTGCATGCTTCCTTCGGCACTCTGGTCTGGGCTTGATGGCCGTGCTCCTATGTAGGTTGTAGGTACCGCCAATGCAGAGATTTTTCCGGCTTGACGAGCTGGCTACCCGGACCCAGGTGGCAGGTACCCCCAGTTGGTGTCAACATCAAGGCGGGCTGTACATCGGGGAGACATGTGCTCGTAATCGCAAACACGGCGGCATAGGAAACAAAGGGTCGGCGTTTCAGGGTTGCCGCCAGGTTACCTGGCTATTTCCCGGAAAAGAAACCGCTCAACGCTGCCCGCTAGGGAAAGCTTCGGGCGGATCTGACTTCAGACTGGAAGGCTGGCCCCACCACCAGGATGGAAAGAAGATCTCCAGCGCTCCGGGTGGGAGTGTCCCAATCACGGGGCGGGCCCGCGGAGCTCAATAGCATTCAACGTATAGATACATGCGGTTCGATAGCCTCCGCTCCGGATATATAAATCCCAGATGCCCTTCGACGGCACCCTTCCATCACCTCTTCCTTCCACAGAACCATAAAGGAAAGAAGATACCTACCTACACGTCTACACCTCGTCCTCCTATACTCTTAATTTGCTCGGCCTGCCCTTGAGACACCCCTACTTGCCTTCACATATCGACACTGCAAACCTAGATACTCGACTACCACCACTACTGCCCTGGCATTCCAGAACAACCACCAAGAACAAAAAGGGAAAGAAAAACAGCTCGCCAAAATGCCCAACACCAAGACCGACGTCAGGAGCATCCTGGAGACCAAGCCTCTCAAGTTCCAGATCAGTGCCGGCGGCAAGAAATGGGCCTGCACCGTTCACTCGGATCGCGCCGCATAGTATGTTCCCCTTTTCTCTCTTCCCTAGCACCGCGTCCAACCCCCACGGGCGAGGTGATACCATCGCCAGCCAAGAAACCTTATCGGCGAACGGGACCAGCCCTACGTGGAGCCAACCATCATTGATGGAAAGCAAATCTATCTGTTCCTGAGCATCAATCTAACCAGTGCCACTTCTTCTACACCAAACAGTGACCGCGTCAAGGCCTCGCGCACAAACTCCACCAGCTCAGTCTCGTCGTCCACGAGCTCTGGCGCCTCGTCCACCAAGTCTGCATAGGCGACCTGACAGGATCACGAACGGCGGCCAGGAAAGGCTGTCGGGCGAAGGGGTGCGGGAAAAAGCTTGGCAGGGCGCGTGCACCCGCTCCCGCAGCTTGGGGCTCTTCCGGGATAAGTCTGGGGATGGGCCGCCAGCCGCTGACAAGATGGAACGAAGACCAATGATATAACGCCTGCAGGGATTTACGGTTGGCTTGGCGTTTTGACAGATCGGTGCCCGAAGGGGGCTTGGCTTTTTTTGAGAAGTGCGATTTTGCACGAGCACTTTTTTTTTCTTCTTTTGTTTTCCGCCGCATCATCATAACCAGAGAAAGATGCCGCGGCACGGGACAAGACACAATCGGTGTTCAGCAGGGCGGGCTGCTGGAAGCCCCTCATTCTAACACTTTTTGGTGCTTGGAGCCCACAGCACCAGCCATAATACCACTCGTTGCCAGGCAAGACCTGGTTCGTTTCACGACCTGCTTGACCACCAGGCCCGGGATACCCCTTTTGGAGCAAGCGTGTGCCAGCCACGAATCCTTGGCATCCACCCATCCATCAAGAGAATGGCCTCGGGGCCGTGCGCATGCAGAGATGGCTGCTGACGGCTTTGCTTAGTGTAGTGGAGGCCATGGAACAGACACGGGAATGCCACTGGACGATAGAATGTGGATGGCGAAAGCCGAAGAACATGAACACGGCAGGCAGCTCTTCTCACCGCCCGAACTAGGTGAGGTACCTATTCATTGGACACGGGCGAGTTTCGGTGTGCTCCATTTATTGCCTCACTCACCCGCACGCAAAAGCCCACGCGGGCTATTTACCTGCTAATCCCTGCCCACTCGTCACGTCAACGGGTCGAGTCGGGACAAACGGGCATGGGGGTGCTCGCCATCCTCGGGACGTGCTCACTCACACGCTGAGGCTGGGCCAAGAAGTGCCGGCGCTGACTCGTGGTGCGTGGGTGCGTACCGCGATCCCGGCCATGAATGGCCGCCCTGCCCGGCCCCATCCATAGTCGTCCGTAAGATATGCAACTCCGAGGACCCTGGTGCGATCGGCCTTGGGCCTTGGCACGGGGGCTGCTTCTGCTGGTCAGGATGGCGCGAGACGCCCGGACGCCGAGCGGGCTGCGAAGCACGGGGGTGACGTGGGATGTCACCCATCGCGCACAGGTGTGTGAATGGCAGCGGCCCTTCCTTGCTGCTGCAGCTTCACTGAGTGCTTGGCTCTGTTAGGAAAAACGAATAACCTAAGACAAACGAAATCCCCACCTAGCTGGCTGTATTTTGCACGTCATCCTACCTCCCCAACTAAGGCGGCCCACACGCTAAATTACATGACTGCCAGGACATGCTGGTAAAGAATCGAATAAAAAATAAAAAATAAAAAAATCGGATTCTCGGGACGGCCACGGGCGCGCATCAATACCAAGGTTGTAGAAGGGCGGTCTCAGTAGGTGCCTGAGTGGTTCGCGGAGCTCCGCGGGGCGGCGTGATGCGAACAGAGCTCCCCATACGTTGCTCCGTTTCGTTTCTTGTTTCCCTTTCCCAGGAGGGCAACGAAAAGTGCCTACCTGCAGCTAGGTAGGCACCTACCAAAGGGTTCCCTGTCTATGGCTGCCGGCGGTGAGGTTCATACACCCTCGCCTTGATCGATCGATATTTCCCTTTTGGTAAATTTCTTTGCGCTTTCACGGATGATGTGCCCCTCCGAGCTAGAGGCAGGAGGTTCCTCAGGGCTTTGGGTGGTCACATCAGGGTCGTATGGCTCAACTATACCGATTGCAACCAATCGTTGCCGATAGCATCTCTGTAACGGGGCGGTCCTTGTGCGCGCTGGTGGCAGATGAACATGTCCTTACTCCCATGCGTCGAAACTCCAGTATTGGGGGTGGATACATACACGCCGCCCAAGCCCCAGCAGACCGGCTGGCCTCAGCCAATGGGCTTGAGCTTCTTCTTCTTCTTTCCGGAGTCGCCCGACTTTGCCTTCTGGAACTGGCGCCAGCTGTCGATGCGCTGGTCCCTCGTGGCCTCCCAGTCCTGCTCGTGTTGCCTCTTGCGCTTGCGCTCCTCGAGCTCCGCCTCCTCCTTGCGCTGCTGCCTGCCCTCCTCCTGCATCTGGCCCTTGAGCTGCCGCCGGCGCCGGTGCTCGTTCTCGATGAGCACAAACTTTGTCTTTTCGCGCCACATCTTCTTGAAGTCGTCGGTCCGGGTCTCAGGGCTGTCGGCGTTCCACTTCTTCTCACGCATCAGCAGCATGCGCGCGTCCGAGATTGCCTCATCGAGCTGCGTCCGGTGCTTCTCGTCCATCAGCTCCGTCTGCGCCTTCTTGAGCCGGTCAAACGCGTCCGGCGCCAACGGGTTCTTGGTCTTGTCGGGATGTATCAACAGCGACTTCTTGCGGTATGTCAGCTTAATGTCCGACTCGGGCACGCCAGGCTGCAGACCGAGGACGGCATATCTAGAGCAAATGACTGTCAGCATGCCCGTACAAATTCCATTTGATGTGTCGACTCGTCGCTTGCGCATATCCCCTTGTCCACCCAGCGTTTGCGAGGAACTCACGCGTCCAGGCGGAACGCTTGGAGAATGCGGTTGATCTCGGCATCCTTCTCCGCTTCCTTTGTCTCCGACTCGAGAATGTCAAGCGCATCACGCTCGTCAGCCTTCTCCTCGCCCTTCCCCTCGTCTCTCTCTGGGCGCTTCTCCTCGCTAGACATTTCTCGGCCCTACAAAAGTGCGCGGATCTAGAAAGTGCTTGTATCGCTCCACAGTCAAACTGAGAGTCGGTTTGAGGTATCGGGGTGCGGGGTCCTCGCCGGCGGACAATGGGCGTAGGGTTCGTTGTTGCCGTCGAAACGGGCGGTTTTTGCGACGAAGTTCAGTTCCCAGCCTCAGCTTCAACATCATCACTTGTGCCCGCAGCTCGCTTCGGGCTTGGCTACAGCAAAGTGGGGCCGACAACACACTGCCCAGTGGGGAAGGACCGCTGGCTGGATTCCACCCCTAACCCTTGATCTTATCGGCAGTGCGCAGGGATGCGTTCCCCGCCAAAAAGTGAAGAAAAAAAAAAGTGAAGGCTGCACGGGCGCGTTAGGGGCATCACCAAAAACGAGGGTTAGAAACCGCCAGTTGGAATAGAGCTACACGACAGCCACCTCGTACCGTAACATGCGGCCACCATAAACAAGCACACAATTACAATGCCGCGCCGCGCCGCTTCCCCAGCTCCTTCGGAGAACGAGGTCGACATTTTGAGCTCCATCTTCGCCGACGACGCCGAGGCGGCACGCCCAAAGAAGTCGCGGCCGGGGCCCGGCACCTCGGGCGACTTCGACTTCGATGTTGACGCCCTGCTCACCGGTGCCCAGGATGGCGGCGAGGGGGGCGACGAGGCGCTGATCGCGCTCCAGCAGGCCGCCTCCTTTCGCAAGACAAAAGACATGCTGGGCAAATCGACGAAAAAAGGAGGCGGTTTCCAAGCTATGGGTACGTTGCGCCGTGCGGCCCCTATACGGGCGGGAGATCGGCTACACGGACCTCAATAATACTGACTGATGCTCTGCTGTAGGTCTAAACGGCACCCTGCTGAAGGCTATCACAAGGAAGGGCTTCTCCGTTCCGACACCCATCCAACGCAAGGCCATCCCCCTAATCCTCGACCGGCGGGACGTCGTCGGCATGGCCAGGACAGGATCCGGAAAGACGGCGGCGTTCGTCGTTCCTATGATCGAGCGTTTGAGGGCTCACAGTGCCCGCGTCGGCGCTAGGGCTCTCATCATGTCCCCTTCTCGCGAGCTGGCGCTTCAGACTCTCAAGGTCGTCAAGGAGCTTGGCAAAGGCACAGACTTGAAGACTGTGCTTCTTGTCGGCGGCGACAGCCTCGAAGACCAGTTTGGCTTCATGACGACGAACCCGGACATAATCATCGCCACCCCCGGCCGCTTCCTGCATCTCAAGGTCGAAATGTCACTCGACCTGTCGTCTATTAGATACGTCGTCTTCGACGAGGCTGATCGCCTTTTCGAGATGGGTTTTGCGACACAGCTGGCCGAAATCCTACACGCGCTACCGCCTTCGCGCCAGACACTACTCTTCTCCGCCACTCTTCCGAGGTCGCTAGTGGAGTTCGCAAGGGCCGGCCTCCAGGACCCCAGCCTGGTGCGGCTCGATGCCGAAACCAAAATCTCGCCCGATCTTGAGAGCGTTTTCTTCTCGGTCAAGGGCGGCGAGAAGGAGGGCGCGTTGCTACATATCCTGCATGACGTCATCAAGATGCCGACTGGCGCACCGGGAGGGCCTAAGGAGGAGTCGGAAAAGGCGGGCAAGAAGAGGAAACGACAAGCGTCTGATCGGCCGAATCCCAAGGATAAGCCGACAGAGCACTCAACCATCATCTTCACGGCGACAAAGCACCACGTCGAATACATCAGCGCACTACTTGGCCACGCCGGCTTTGCCGTGTCGCATGTCTACGGCTCGCTGGACCAAACTGCGCGCAAGATGCAGGTGGACGACTTCCGCCGCGGCAAAACCAACATCCTGGTGGTGACGGATCTGGCTGCTCGTGGTATTGACATCCCTATTCTTGCCAACGTCATCAATTACGACTTCTGCGACCAGCCAAAGGTGTTTGTGCACCGCGTCGGCCGAACGGCCCGCGCGGGCCAGCGTGGCTGGAGCTACAGCCTGATTTGCGACATCGATGCCCCTTATCTCCTTGACCTACAACTGTTCCTGGGCAGGAGACTGATCGTAGGTCAAGAGATCTCCGAGGGCGATCCGCCGAGCTTCGCGTCAGACGTAGTTCTGGGCGCCCTGCAGCGATCGCCAATAGAGACGAATGTGGAGTGGGTCAACAAGACGCTTGAGGAGTCATATGATACTCAAGTGCTACGCACCGTTGCCGCCAAGGCACACAAGCAGTTCGTGAGAACCAAGGTCGCGGCCTCAACCTCGAGCGCCAAGCGGGCGCGAGAGCTGACGGCCTCCAAGGGGTGGACGCAGACCAACGTGCTGTTCGGTACAGGTCCTGCCGAGGACGACGCCGAAGGGCTCCGGGCTGAGATGCTCGCTAAAATCAGCGGGTTCAAGCCCCAGGAGACTGTGTTCGAGATTGGGCGTGGCGGCAAGGGGACGAACTTTGAGGCCATCGAGATAATGAAGAAGCTGAGAGTCAGGGCTCCTGTAAGGAAGGTCGCCAGGGATGGGGACGAGGACGCGGTGGAAGCAGGCGAAAGCAAGTCCAGGAAGAAGGCTGGTGACAGTAGCGATAGTGACGACGATGACGATGACGAAGAGGACTCAGCGGACGAGGAAGATCCGTTTGGGGCATTGGAGTCGGAGCCGGAGTCGGAGCTCGAAGTCACCATCTCGAACTCAGCCGGTGCGGAGAAAGGGGCGGACTCGTGGAAGGACTCGGAACACTTCATGTCGTACACGCCGCGGCACGCCAACGTGGCCGAGGAGCGCGGCTACGGCGTCAACTCGGGCTCAGGAGGGGCCAACTTCCTCGAGCAGGCGCGCCACGTGGCCATGGACCTGGCCAACGACGAGTCGTCGACCAGCTTTGGCGTCCCCACGCGAGCGTCGGCCACGCGCTGGGACAAGAAGGCGGGCAAGTACGTGCACCGCCACAACGACGAGGACGGCAGCCGCGGCGGGACCAAAATGATACGCGGCGAGAGCGGCGTCAAGATCGCCTCCTCGTTCCAGAGCGGCCGCTTCGACAAGTGGCGCCAGGCGAACCGCCTCGGCAAGCTGCCCCGCGTCGGCGAGGCCGAGAAGGGGAGCCTCGTGCGCGTGGCCGGCGCCGCGCCCGGCGGCGGTAAGGGGAACACCACCCTCGGCGGACAGGGCGGCGGCCGCCGGTTTCAGCACAGGCGCGAGGACGCGCCCAAGGACGCGGACAAGTACCGCGACGACTACCACGTGCGCAAGAAGCGTGTGGCCGAGGCAAAAGAGAAGCGGGTCGGCAAGTACCGCGACGGCGAGGGCAGCTCGCGCGAGCTCAAGTCCAACGACGACATACGCAAGGCTCGCAAGATTAAAGAGCTCAAGATGCGGAAGAACGCGCGACCAGCGAAGAAGAGTGGCAAGAGATAGTAAGGACTTGAGCATGCGGTGAGATGGGAATGAATGATTTGTCAAACTGGAATACTTTCCGACTTCTTATCAGTGACTATGATACGACAAAATGAGATCTATTCTTTCTTGATTCGGTGCAAACACCTGGAGGGCGAGCAACAATTATTGTCGCCCGTGCCGTGATCCGCCGGGCAATTTAGATGGGGGTAGGGTGAGTCGGCCGGAAAACAAACAATATATTACAGAGCGGGCCCGAGAGCCAGCGCCCAACGTAGAATATACATGGCCAACGAACGGTTCTGGTTCCTCGTGGCCTTGCTCTCAAGCAGCTCCGCTGAGGGCATTGTGAGCCTCGGGAGTCGGGTACCACCACGAGCAGACGGCGATGATGGCGTAGAGACATATCAGCAACATCCCCTCGAGCCAGTGGCTCTTCCCGTCCGCGATCAGATAGTTGACCAGCAGGACGGACACGAACAGGACGGCGACCTGGAAGACGTCGAAGCTGAGTCCCATCGCGACGATTCCCTTGCCCCCTACACGATGCGGTGTCAGCTTTGTGTTGCAAACAGGCGAGATGTTTGCGGCAAAGTCCAGGGCAGCTTGGCTGCCTGCGGCGAAAACTCACATCCTATTATGACCAGAAGCGGAATCAAGAAAAGTGCAACCTGCATGCCTAGATTGAGTAGTTCAAGTTAGCTTTTTTCCCCTCGATTTTATGGAACCGTGAGAGCAAATGAGGGGATGCCGAGAAAAGTACTGACTTGAGCCAACCTGTAGATTACAACAGTCTTATTAGTGACACACTCAGCCATAAAAAAGTATGACTGCATATAACTCACAGCCACTCCGATTGCCAGGTCCAGTTTATCCTTGATCGCGACTGAGACAGCAGTCGCATGCTCGGCAGCGTTTCCGACAATGGGCAGAAGAATCAGGCCCAAAAACTCCTTGCTGATGCCTCCCTTAGAAGTAACGTACTGTATAGATCGAGCGCCAGGATGTCAGTGAGGCAGCTCTCTGTATGGAGATGCAGTTGCAGACGGCGCAAACAGAGCACTTACATCAATGCTGTCCACAAGGAACTCGGCGCAGAAAGCAATGACGATGGTCGATCCTGCGAGCAGAGCCAAGGCGACCAGGAAATGCAGCTGCGGCTCCTCCTCGTCGCCCTCGTCGGCGCCTCCACGGACAGCAGCGGCCGCCTCTCGCTCAGCCGCGGCGTTGCGCGCTGGCTGCAGCAGCATGTCGTTCAGATGCTCCTTCTGCTTGTCGTCGACGGGGGTGATGGCCGAGACGACGAGGCCGCGGCCGGCGCCGGCGAGCCCCTGCGCGATGCCGTGGCGGGCCGGGTTGCTGGCGGCATTGCTCGAGCGGCGAAAGGGCCTGGCGGGGACCTTTTGGCTCTCCTCGCTAAAGACCGCGTGGTGGGTGTGCAGCTGGAAGAACAGGTAGGCGGCGTAGACGACGAGCAGGATGACCGAGACGCCGCGGGACAGCATGGCGACGTCGAGGTCCGGGGTGTTGCTGGAGCGGTCGAACACGGTCGGCACGATGACGCCCGCGACGGCCAGGGCGAGCAGGCTGGCGGCGGTCTGGGCGACGGTGATGTTGAAGTGCTGCTCGGTGCGGCGCAGGCCGCCAAAGAAGAAGCACATGCCCAGGACGAGGAGTAGGTTCGACAGGATGCTGCCGATCAGCGACGTCTGCACAATGGTGACCTGGTTGTCCATCAGCGCGATGATGGCCACGATGAGCTCGACGGCGTTTCCGAACGTGGCGTTGAGCAACCCGCCAAGCGTCTCGCCGGTACGGAGCGCGATTTCCTCGGTGGCGAAGCCGAGAAGCGCGGCCAGGGGGATGATGGCGATGAAATTGACGACGAAGATTACGATAGGGCTGACAGAGGTGAAATGCAGCGCAATGCCGGCCGGGGCAGCGATGAGCAGGACGTTGATCCATGAGTTGAGAAATGTGCGCTGCAGCTGATTTGCGACGGTGAAGGGCTCCTTGGGCTCGATGTGCTTGAGGAACCTGGAGCCCTTCTTCTTGGGCTTCTCATCCGTCTCCTCCTGCTTCACGGTGCCACCGGACCCAAGATTGGTGTCTAGCCTGGACGGCTCGGGCCTCCGGTTCCGCAGCTGGGGCTCGCCGCTCGACGGCGCAGCGGATGCAGCGTCGGCTGCGACTGCTGCGGCGGCGGCGGCGCTGTCGGAATCCTCCCCTTTGTCTCCATCCCTGGAAGGAAAGCCTCCAGCAGGGGCTGAGTTGACGTGAGTGAGAGGCGACGAGCTCTCGTTGTCCCCGGTAGCGGCAGCATGGCCCTGCTCAACGTCCAGAGGAAAAGTGCTGTTCTGTTTCTTCCGCCATTGGATATGCGCAAACGGGCCGCTCTGTCGACTGAGGACGTTTGCTTGGCGCTTCATCTGGAATGCGTTGACTGAGGGCGTTCGATGATCAGCATGATGCGCACCCATAGATGCATGATCCAAAGCGGCATGCGGGACGGAAAGCAGTGGCCAGATAGGACTCAGAGAAAGGCGACTTTCTAGTCGTCCAACTTACACGTCGACATTTCGCGAGACAACCGCCAGGCGGTAGTGTCATGCAAGGAGATTCAAAGGCGGGAGATTGATTGGCTGGTGTCACCGCAGGAGAGATTGCTGCCTTGCAAGATTGACTGGGCATCAATGACACATCGTGTTTCGGCGAGGTGGCTGCAGAAGAGAAGAAATCCAGAAGCCTCGAAGGCAGCACAGGAAGAAAAAAAAAAAAGTGGAATAGGAACAGAAGTCGGGTGGAAGACCGGGGGAAAATCTGAATCGCGACGGAGGTGCCCGCTCATTTATTAGCGATCCCTATCTCAGGAGGCCATGAACCGCCCAAATTACTTGCGGGTTTTGATCACGCCAGGGGGCCGCAACTGTGACCAGCCTGGAGACACCCGGGCGGCAACGTCGACACCAATGTTCCAAGGCCCGGCAGCACAAGTACATCCAAGGCGGCAGCAACTCTTACGTATTCCAAATGCAATCATCCGGTTCGATGCGCAGCTTGGGCGCGTCCAAGTGGGATGACGTCTGGTCCGTTCCGTCTTCCGTCCCAGTTTTCCCCTGGCTTGGCTCTGATCTGCAGGCCTGGACCTTGAATGTGCTTTGCCTGGACCCTCTCCGTGTTTGACCATTCCGTTTCCCGTCGTTGAAACACCTCCAGGCAAAGAGAGCACCTACCGAGCTCGGTAAGTTACCTAGTTGCAGTAGACGGCGCATTTCCATGTCGTCTTGATGAGTATCCGAGGTCAGTCTGGCCAAGCTTTTTCGATTTGGTGCTAAGCTTGGCCAAGCTTTGCGGCAGATCCGCCACCGTCAGCTTGGCACGCGTTCCCGCTATGCCTCATTTGGGGAAAATAACCAAGGCACGCTCGTTGAAAGTCCCGAGTGCGATTAAACGTCATCAACCACGGCACAACAGGCACATGAGCAGCCCAAACGCGTAGTTTGCAACTCCTGACGCCTCACTTCGTCCCTTCAGCCACTCTGGCGACGCAGATTGCTGCAACGTCGCTTTGACTACAAAAGCGGGACGAAACAATCCTGACCATGTCTCGCCGGTAATAAACCCCACGAGGCGCGGCGCAGAGCCACGCGGAAGACCGGAGCCGTGCCACCGATATACAAGACGGGAGGCCGCCCACGCCGCCCAGGTCAGGGGTGAGATAGTATACACCCTCTACCCGACACGCGGGTCGCGGTCGATTTCCTGTAATCAACTTGCCTTATTGACAAATCTGCAACGCCTACGGGTAAGCGGGCGGCGGGAACAAGAGTGCCCACTGACATGGAAGCCCCAGGTTTCGGCGAGCATATTAAAATAGTCGCCAGCTCACGACCTGCGACCAACATCCCAGCCATACTCTATATAAGCTTACTGCACGTGTCCCTCATTCAAATACCACATGGGGCTATGGTGGCATTCAATCCGATTCGTTTCAGCGGGTTGGGTCGTCGTCACTATTCCTTCGTGAAGAGTGCAGTCTCCGTTAGCATCGCCAATCGCTGGTATCCCCGCGGCATCTTCACATTCAGCCGTGCCTTGCTCAGCCACGACGCGTATATCCCAGGCTAGATCATGCATTAGTTCTCCTTCGGCGTGAAAAGAAGTCAGAGTCACGCAGAGATCAACGCACCCGATTTTCACTCTTTCCAGCAGAGGTCGAATACCTGCAGTGTCAGCCGGCCATATTCGAGAAGATTTAAGTCTGAAGCTAGAATAAAAAACCGAACAGACGAGCGCTATTCGAACGCACCCGGCCTAGATCGGGATCGCTAAACAGTCACTGTATTTGTCAAACGCGAATGTCGATCGTACAAGTATATATGTATGGATAAATTAGCGCCGCGGGTTTTGTTATTGTTGCCAGGTACTTCAGGCTCTCCGTCATCGTTCTCGTCTTGCTCCTAGTGAGTTTGGATTTTTGTTTCTCGAAATCTCAGTTGTCACCCGGGTCAGCTACGCAAATAGTCGATAAAGCTTCGATTAGGAGTTGGCCTCTAGGAGACATCTTAGTCGCGACCAACGCTTTCTACGAAATGAAATCTGGCGTCCCCCACCATCCGATCCTGCCGAGTATCATATCCGGCATGAAGCGACAGGATATATACGGGCCCATCTGCCGCCCTGCTTAGGAGACATTCACCTTCACTCAGCGCCAAGGGCCATAGTCGCGTGCGGGTTGGGGGCCTCGACCTGAGATGAGGCTGGGAGGCGCCAGCTCAAATAAGCGCGATGCGGAGGCGCGGGAATCCGTGGGGGTTTCAAATCGAGAAGGTGAGGCACCAATGTTGGCATCGTGTTCTAGACGCCGACACCGGCTCGGGACAAAGCAAAAGCGGCCAATCAATGTAATACGGATAAAAATGGCAGCTCCCAGGCTGCATCACAGGTAATCAGCCGGACAAAAAGACAAGATCATCGTGGGCTTGCTGCATGAGCAGTGTGCCTATAGGTGGTAGTTTTGTTGGGATGATCTCGGAGGCTCGAAGCATCTGCAAGGCTCGGCGTGCGTGGGCGCTTGCGTCAGCCCGAAAGATCAAATTGCTTGGCGTCGTTCCAGCCCGGTTCATTGGAGGACGGCTCAGTGCTGGGGCTGCTTGTTGCGGCCTCCACGGGGCGGCCTTGGCGCCTGGTTTGGCGTTAGGTGCCTATGGCTGCGTGACCTCCACTGATTGATTCGCCGTGCACTCCGCCACCGCCCCCTGGTCGCTGCCTACCGCTCAACCTACGCAGCTCCTCTTTGTTTCGCCCTTTGTTCTCTCCTCTTTCCCCTTCTTCTTGTTATTTGCACCGGCATATCGCGGTGCGACTGCGTCAAACCCCCTACACCACACCCAGCCATTCGCCCACCCGCCCGCAGGAATATCGTGCATTGTTAACGCAGGCCGGGCTCTTTTGCTCGGTACTGGGGCAGCATGTCCCCGCTGGCAGCGAAAGGTACGAAACCAGATCTTTCTCCTCGTGGATAACAGTCGATCGTCTCCAGATCATTGTCTCTCCATATCAGTCAAGTGGTGGTACAGGGAACGATGCCCTCTCCCCCGATCATTCGTCGGCTCTACCCCGCCTTATTTCTGATTTGCGCTGTCACGGCCTGGATTGTAGTGCACCCGTGGCCAACCGCGCGTGCTCACAGAGCCGGGCTATCAGCGAGCGGGTGGCGACAGTTTGCTGCCTTGAGCGTGCACAGTGTGGCGAGAAATAAGCCTACGCAACCCATTCTGCCCCCACACAGCGCCTAGCATTTTCCATGGCGTGTTTGTCCCATTGCTAGAACAGTCGGTCCTGGGCTGTCTTTTCTTTCCTGCATTCCTCCTCATCTGCAAGAAGGCAGCACGGCTTGCGAAGTCCTTGGCCGCTGCGAACCTTGGGCCATTTTCGCTTCTTTCTTCCCAGCCGCGATTGACACCTGGAAACTGCGGCCCCACCCCTTCCAATTCAGTGCATCCACCCCACTCCAACTAGCCTCACCTGCTGGGTTCTCCTTGAGATGCCTCCGGTTAACCAAGCTGCTCTCTCAGCCGGCGTCATCGCCGTGTCGGTCGCCGTTGCGGCTGCCATCGCTGTCTATGAGTCTCCCGAACTGAGGCGCATGGCCGATGACCTGCGCCGCAAGATCGCCATCGCCCTGCATTCGTTGGGCGACAATATCCAGCCTGACCATAGACCGAGCCCGCAAGACCCTATCTTCAACCGGCCGGAAGATGCCGAGGGATTCATGCAGTCGCGGGCAGAGCCCGGTGTCGATGCCGACGAAGAGACCAAGAGGAGGCAGCGTGAGGAACTGATGTACTGGAACTCCCTTCGCCTCCAGAAAAAGGAACAAGAAGACGCAGCTAGTCAGAAGGGTCCTCAACAGCACCAGCAGACGCCACCCCCGGTACCCCCCAAATCTACCTACGGTTCAACCTTCGACGACTTCCTGCACCGCGACAGATCCAGCCCCCAGGGAACCTACGTGTTCAACACCGGCGCCGACCCCAGACTAGACGACGAGGGCCTTCTCCGTCGCCGTGGACCTGAGGGTGCTCGCGGGCTCAGGTCATGGGCTCCCGCCAACCCCTTCGCTGACGAGAACGGCATCGAACTCGATGAACAACACCCTGTTATGCTGCCCAACATCATCTCGCCCGGTCGGGACGAGATGTCCGACATCTACAGCGCCACTGCCACCGAGCCCGCCTCCCCCGCCCAGAAGCCCGCCGCAGCCGACGCCCTATGCTCTGCCACCGTTTTCCCTGCCTCTGCCGACCACAACATCTCCGCCGTCTTGTTCGATGCTGCTGCCCACCTCGACCTGCAGGCGCGGCAGCAGCCCGCCAGCGAGGATAGCCACACTGTTGAGCGCGAGCTGGGCGCAGACGAGTACATGACTGCTGGCCAGGAGGACACGGATCGTGACGCCTATGCGAGCATCCAGGCGTGGGCCCAGGATTCCCAGAACTCCAACCCCGGATTCTACTCGCCGCTTCCCGCCTCGCCTTCCGCCCCGATGTCGGAGCCGGAGCTCGTCAGCGAGGGAGCCCTCACGCCTACCGACTCAGTTTCTGTCATCAGCTCATCGGAGGATCTCGGCAACGCAACCGCATCTGCCACCAACGGTCAAGATGCCACCGTGTACTACGATGTGGTGAGCGATGATGAGGAGGATGGCATTGCTACCCCCGTGAGCTGGAGCGAGGTTGGGAGTGTCATTAGCGAGAGCGACGCTGGACAGATCCGTGCCTAAGACGAAGGGAAACTTCTCCCCGAGTCACTGACCTTCGTCTAAGGTTGCTGTTATTTATGGCCAGTATTAGCTAGCCAGTTGTCTCTTTGTTTTGTGGGTTTCCTATTTTTTAGGCGTTGGACGGCAGCATATATATGTTGGAAACTTCCGTCGGGTTTGGGAAAGCGATCGGGCAGATATCTCCTGACCTACGCTCCATGTCACATGTACGGGTAGCCATCCTGAACCAGATTTAAAAAAAAAAAAAAAAAAAAAAAAAACCAATTTTCAGGTGGGGCCGCGATCTAGGAACCTCCTGGCCATGCTGGGAGAACTACTAGGAGCCACGTGCAAGAATGATCGTCATTGGCTGCTCTTGTCATGACTGCTTAGGGAGCTACCTGATTTGCATCCTCTTTGCTCTTCTGCACGTAATCCTCATAAAGCTGTTCGACGGGTCGCCCCAGGAGCTCAGTCCAAAACGCCTTTTCGTGGTACTTGGTCTTCCTCAGCTTCTCGTTTATCCTACGAACGGTGCCGTCCCCGTAGCGACGCTCCAAATAATCGAGAAAGTAGGCGGTGTGCTGGTAGCCGCGGTCCCAACTGCCGTCAAGCTCCTTACGCCAGTGCGGCGGGCCCAGGTCGCAGCGCAGGCGCACGAAGTCGGCGATACCCTCGATCAGGCCGCCTGGGCAGGTGCCCTCGGCGTCCCATTGGTAGGCGTGGACGAGCTCGTGGACGATGACGCCGTCGATCTCGCGTGCGATCCTGCCACGCTTGTCGTCGTCGTCATCGCCGTCGCCGCCGACGCCGCCGATGTAGCTCAGCGAAAAGTGTATCTCCTTGTGGTCGCTGTCCAGCTCCGAGCCGGTCGTGTAGGCGACGCCGTCCATGTCGCGGAGGACCAAAGTCACGGAGCGGGTAGGCGGGCAGTGGGTGGTGTGGTCGTCCGGGCGCCCGTATAGAAGACGCTGGACGTCGGCTACCGCGCGTGGGAGCAGTGCCGAGGCGTCGACCAGCGACAGGAAGCGCCGCGCGCCCCCGTGCAGGACGTCGCGGACCTCGAGCCGGATCTTGGGTTGCGGGAAGGAAGCATGCTGCTGCTGCTGCTGAGATGCCGAGGACGCCGCCGCGGGGGGTTCGTCGGCGTCGCCATCTTCACCGCCGACGATGGCGGAAGGCTTGGGTTGGGGGACGGGACAACTGGTGGCAGACGCTGGAGTGGCGTCGCCCACCGGGGATGTCGGCGGCATGAATATCTGACCCGGCTGAGGGGCCGGCGACGTCAGGTCGTCATTTCGGATGACTGCCATGGAAGCACGCTAGTACGGGTGGGTGTTGGTTGAGTTTTTGATACTTTCTTCGCTCTCTCTGGGCCCCTGATTCTTTCCCGTGTGGCATGCACCAAAGAAGATCACCAATTTGTCTGGACGCTATCCAAAAACGACGGTGCGGTCAAGCCTATGTTAGCTTCAGCCCCACCAATCTGCACGGCGCGCGCCATAGCAGGGGAGCGCAGCCAGACGCGGCTTTTTGGCCCCGGAAGCCTTCCGTGCGTGGCCGTCTCTCTGCACCCCCTGGTCTGGCAAAGCTAAGCGCACTTGTGACATCCGAGGCAGCAAGCGTTACGTCCAATAACGTCTAGGCCCCTGGGAGATTACGACGCCCAGCCAACTTTTGCTCTGTCACACGGGCAGAGGCCTCGCGCCAAACAGCAACAAACCTGACTGTTCTCTTGTTTGCCGTCTGGACCCGAACGTCGCAAGGGGCAACGAATGAGCTGCCACCGCCTCTCTTGGCCCCTCGCCTTCTCCTGCGTTCAGAGCCCCTCCATGACATCGGAGCCTGTGGGGCTAAGGCCTGTATCCAATCGTCCGTCCCGAAGCGCGTGCAGTCCCCACACAAAGCTGCAAGCTGGATGGTGGTGCCCCTGCACCCCAGCAACAGCCTGCAGCCGACGCTTGGTCTGTGTTGTGGTCTTGGTCCAATCGGGCAAGCGTAGAGATTGAGGGACATGGAACTGAGTGGCCCCGGCCTAAATCTCCCTCCAGCGCAGCCGGATGAGTCGCGAGGTGCTTCACCAACGGCCTGCGCAAAAAAAATAATTGGTTGCCTCAATGCTGGCTGCCTGGTACGTTTTCACACCCGTTTGCGAGAAACGCATAGGTGGTTCGTGTCGTCTATCAAGCGGCAGACGCGCAAACTTGTGCTGTGATATCCACCAAACCTGCTCTCTTCGCATCGCGCGCGTCTCCAAGCTGACAAAGACACAACCTGCACCACAACCTAAGCTCAACTCGAACCAGACCAGATAACGCCCTCGATATTGCTCCTCCTCGCACGCCTCCGAACCTCTATCGCAGAGGAGCTTTGAGCGCACTCCTCTCTTGCTCCCACGACTCGGCGCCATGGCCGAAAAGCTGGACGATGAGCAAGTGGCCAACGTGCTCGCCCTCCTCCGCAAAGACATCGCCGTCGACTCCAAGGTCCAGCTCGTGACTTCGATCAAATCCAGCATCAAGCAGCACAATGTGCCCGATACCTGCGTCGTGCCCCTGTTCGAGGCCCTGCGCCTGGCCACGACGGCGCAGCATGCCGTCCTCGTCAACGCCGGCTTCACTGCGCTCAACCACCTCCTCACGCGCCTGTCCCGCCAGGAGCCCAAGCACCTGGCCAAGGAGGCCATGCGCACCCTGCCCGTCATTGTAGACAAGCTGGGCGACCCCAAGGAAAAACTCCGCGCCATTGCCACCCAGGCCCTCGTCACCATGTACAAAGCTGCCCCTGCCGAGGTCGAGCGATCCGTCCGCAACGTTGCCATGGTGGGTAAGAACCCCAGGGCCAAGGAGGCGGGGATGCACTGGCTGCTGCAGGTAAGGAGCTTCCCTCCCCCACCATCCCTCTTCGCTTCCGTTGCCGTCGCAGCGCGGCCGCTAATGCCGCATACAGATGCACCAAGAGAGTGGTCTGCCGTTCCGCGCATATGTTCCCGTCTTGATGGACCTGCTGGAGGACGCCGACGGCATGGTGCGCGATGTCGCAAAGACCACCGTCATCGAGCTCTTCCGTAATGCACCAAACGCTGCCAAGTCGGATTTGAAGAAGCAGCTCAAGAACTTCAAGGTCCGCCCTGCAATCGAGCAGGCCATCGTCAAAGAACTCGTCCCCACCGGCCCTTCGTCCGCAGCCTCCGATCTCGAGCCTCCCCGCCCCGAGTCGGCGAGGTCGGTTCGCCAGAACCTGGCTGCAAGCGTCTCCTCGCTTCTGTCCGAGAGGCCTGTGACGCCGGGACTCGTCGACGGCAGGCCCGAACAGGTCGACCCCACATATGTCAACACCCAGCGGGAGCTGGATGAGATAATCAGGGAAATGCACTTCCATTTCGAGGGCAAGGAGACGGAGCAGAACTGGCTGAAGCGAGAGGAGAGCGTCAACAAGCTCCGTCGCTTGATGGCCGGTAACGCCGTCTCGGACTACCACGAACCATTCCTTGGCCACGTCCGCGGGCTGCTAGACGGCATCATCAAGGCGGTCACTTCGCTCAGAACTAGTCTTTCCAAGGAGGGCTGCAGCCTCATCCAGGAACTGGCCATCGCGTACGGCCCGGGCATAGATCCCATGGTCGAGATCCTGATGCAGACCTTCATCAAACTCTGCGCCGCCACCAAGAAGATCAGCTCGCAGCTGGCAAACGTGACAGTGGACACGCTCATTGGCAAGGTCACGTACAACGCTAGGATCATGCAGCACGTCTGGGGCGCCTGCCAGGATAAGAACGTCCAGCCGAGAAGCTATGCGACCGGCTGGCTCAAGACTCTGCTGAACAAAGAGGCCCACCACAAGTCGCACGTCGAGCACACAGGAGGCTTAGACCTCATAGAGAAGTGCATCAAGAAGGGGCTTGCCGATCCAAACCCAGGGGTTCGTGAAAGCATGAGATCCACCTATTGGGTCTTTGCGGCGATTTGGCCGGCCCGAGCCGAAAGCATCATGAACGCCCTTGACGCAACCGCCCAGAAGCTGCTGCAAAAGAGCGCCAACAACTCGGGCGCCTCGCCCAAGCAAGCCGAGGGTCGGGCCAGGCCAGGCTTGGGTCTGTCTAGGAGCACAATGACCGCGTCTAAGCCGTCCCTGAGAGAGGCAATGCTAGCCCAAAAGAAGGCAATGGCATCTAAAACCGCCGCATCCCGGCCAGGGAGCGCCATGGCGCATTTCTCACCCGTGCGCCCGACCTCCGCGGCCTCGTCGACTACGACGACTGCTGCTGCCAACGGCGCATCCAAACCTCCCATTAGGCAGCGGTCAGAGCAGACGGCCGCCGCTGGGCCCAACAGTCTGTCGGGTGCCCCTGTGCGCCCGCGGAAGAGGCCCGAGATGGCCCCGAGGCCCGCAACTGCAGGGCCGTATTCGGTACGCTCACACGAGGGGCCGTCTGTCGAGCAAAACAGCCCGCCCGAGAAGAGCCGGACGAATGCTGTCACGCCCAAGTCCCTTGCGGGATCACCTAGGAGAACGGTCCCAAGGACAAAGCCAGGCCATGCCGCAACAGCCAGTGAACCGAACGTTCCATCACCGTCGAGGCTGGGCACAGCAAGTAAGGCGACTGCGTCTTCACCCCGAGCAAGTCCGTCGAAGCCGATGCAGGCGAAACGCACTCCTGTCAGGCCAAAAGCCGCCGTGCCGAGTAAGAGTTTGGCGTCCAGCAGCCCGTCTAGGCCCGATGAGGACATTAGCCTGGAGCTGCCAAAGCTCGGCGAGATCAAGACGGCTTCCCCGAAACTCAAGACAGCGGCACCTGTCTTGGAAACGGCCGCGGAACCAGTGGCGGTGCCAACCGCGGAAGTGCCACAGGAAACAGCTCCTGAACCGGTCATTGTGGCCCCCGAAGCAAAGCTGGAGATAAGGCCAGTCACGCCAGTTAATAATGTTTCGAAGCCGCTGGAAGTCTACGAAGATCCTTTGACCGCAAGTCAGACTACTCCCAAGCCCGTAATGACGCACCCTGTCTTGGAGGATAGGGCTGTCAACGCGGACGCGGCGCCCTTCTCGCGCTCCATGGACGGTCCTGGATCTGCCGAACCTGCCAAGGGCGGCATGCCCGACAAATCCAAGCAAAACGCTCGGCTGCTCGATAGCGGGATCAGCAAAGTCGACACTCAATCTCTCGATGTTCACGGGTTCCGCAAGCTGCAGGCGGTGCTCCGCGACCCCAAAATGTCACTTTCAGACGGCAAGTTTGATCAGCTACTGACGGGGTTGTTCGAGTACCTCCAGTCTCCCCTCAACAACCTGGCGCCCGAGAAGGTGCCGGACGTGAAGGCGCAAATCCTTGCTACCATCAAGCTGCTTCTCAAGAAGTCGAGCCAGAACTTCCGGCCGCACATATCCCGGGGCCTCGAGTCGCTCCTGGACGCGAGGCGCGCGTACGAGTCCCGGACGCACATCGTCTCTGGGATGGAGCTGCTGGCGGACGAGCTCGTCATGCTCGGCCACGCACCAGAGATCATCGTGGTGCTGACGCGGGCGCTCCAGGAGACGGAGATGGACGCGCGCGGGTGCCGGTCCCTCAGCATGGGTCTGCACGTGCTGAAGCAGACGGTGGACTCGCGGCCGGACCTCCACCCCAGCGACTCGGAGATGGCGGCGCTCGGCGACCTCGCGGCCCGGTGCCTCAACAGCCACGAGTCCGGGGTGCGCATGGACGCGGTGCAGCTCTGCGTGGCGCTCCACGCCCGCGTCGGCGACGCGCCCTTCTGGGAGGCCCTCAGGGGGGTCAAGGACGACCCCAAGAGCCTCATCACCTACTACATCGTCAAGCGGCAGCGCGAGCACGGAGACGTGGCCGGGCACACCCCACCCCCCGCGCCCGCCGCCTCGGTTACGGCGTGCTGAAACGGCCGTCAAAATTACCCGGCCGCTCCCTCCCGCCTCTAGCCAGCCGTCTTCTTTACTTGCGGCTGCTTTTTTCACTTCTGCGCGTGCTCCCTTATTTGTCCGTCGCGTCGTCATCTCGTTTCAGCTACGGTCTTTTTTTAATTTAATATCAAAAGCGGGTTGCGGCCCCTAAAATAGGACCGCAGATCTCGGCGTATTGTGCCGGACTGGGTTGGTTGGTATTGGGTCTTTTGCCCGATGGAAGGACCCCTTTTCTGTTGGAGTCTGCCTGTATTTTCCCGGGAGTTGTTGGATGGGGTCAGGTGGTAGTACTGGTTGGTGATCATTCGAGTTTTGTAAGGGGGAAAAAAGGATATGGAGGGCGAACACATTCCATCCTTTTTCTGTTCGTTCAGCCATTTTCGAATCTTTGTATACTATGGGTTGCTTAGGACATGGTTGGTGGGGATTCCGGGTTTTCTTTTTTTTTTCTCCCCTCTCTCTTTTAGTCCTCCATCTCCATTTTCCGCGTTGCCCTTCCGTTGTTTTTTTTTTTTCGGAGTACATTGTAAAACCGCGTTCCGAGACGCCATATGCTTTTTGTATTTATCCGCCTGTGTATTGATTACCGGCCTTTTACATTCATTCTGGCTTTTGTTTCCTCTCGCCGTGCAGGTTTGTGGCACTGGAAATAAAACACCAAATAGATGAGCCTCCCACTTGGGATACTCTCGTCATAATTGCCGTGGATCATATTAGACGCTGTAGACTCGATTTGTTCGGTTTTGAATGCGAGCACTTGACAATTTGTCTGGCTTCACCTGATCAGTGGCGGCCCCTTTTCTCGTTGCCGAGTGATCATGCCGGGCTTATCTCGAGGTCCGTGGAGGGCACATCTTGGAGTCGGCCGGATCGGGTCGCCGCATCTCGGCACGCTGTGCGCCCTTGCAGCTGTCGAGGAGGTTGGATGAATTAGTGCATCTGAACTAGCACATGCCTCGCGTGTTGTCACAAAGTGGCCGTTAAGGGCAATATCAGCGTGTAGGGGCATATCGTTAATGGTGCTTCTGCCACAGACTTTCATTGCATGGCTCGATGCCCGCGGTGGGCAGCTTTCTACTACTTCTTGGCTTTTATTTCGTATAGTTCTTCCTCATGGCGGTCCGGTTCATGCCCTGTCCTGTGTGTATCAAAGGCGTCGTAGGTCCTCGGCGTGGGGCGGCAGCCAACACACAGACTTCGTCTTGGCGTCCCTTCGGCCTCATCATCCGCATTTGGAGTCTTACAGCCCTCCATTTTCGGTCGCCGTTTCCCCCTGCGGACGTGGAGTTCGCCGATACGGCCATGGCTGTGCTTTCAGAAATTCCGTTGCTCGGACTTGTCTAGGATTCCCTCTGGCGTTACCGTGCGACGCAGCCTTGAACAGGGTGATATATATATTTATTTACCCTTTTCGACTTATATAAGCCATAGGGAGTAACTGCGGTTCTAGATGCAATTGGGACAAAAACCGTACTTCCAGCGCGACAGCTGTTGTTTGAAGCCGGGTAAAAAGGACCCTTCGACCTACTTGGGAGTCCGCATCGTGTGCGAAACAGGGTGATATTGGGCGGTAAATTCACTATTTCCACACGCCCGGTTTCGTTTCTTCTTTCCCGCCTCATTTCCACAGAGCTCCTTCCATGGTTCCAGGGATCAGCAATCTAACTCTCTTTTGCGACGAGGCGCTGTTGGGTGATTGATGGGCCAATATTTCGAGTGTCGTCACTGGGCAACCCCCTTTTTTTTTTCCCCCGTGCAACCTTGCGAGCACTCCGAATAGATGAACCAGTGTCGCCACATTTTCTGGCATGCGCGAATGTGTCTTGCTACAGATCCTAAAACGGCGACATGCAGGGTTCTAGTGACACCTGTGACTGAATTCGGCGAGCACTAGCTAGCACAGCGGCGCGTGGCATGTAGAAAAGCAAAGGGAGAGCAAGGGGGAAGAGTGAAAAGAAATCAAAGATGGCGGGCGACACCTGTACCACCCGCGGGAGCACTCGTGTACGGTCGGCCAAGGTACACAGGCCCCGGGAAACGTGGAATTCTCCCCAGCCTGCGCTGGCGGAACCGGCGGAAGACGGCAAGGCGGATGGTGAGGCACCGTGTGCGCATGCTGTCTGACGAGAGAGACTGATTCCTCCTGGCAGACAGACACACCGCGGGCGTGCCACGGGAAAAGCAAGCCGGCCAATTGGGGGCCACCAAGTCTATTAATACTCCGGAGAGGGTGGGCTGGCGTCTCGTCGAGCAGGCCCGCACTGCCAAGCCGTCGAGACCCTTGCCTAGGGTTGACGATTTGACGCCGCCCGCGCACTCAAAGAAGCGAAGCGCGTTTGTCGATCATGCTCCATTAGCACGCACCATGAGAAACACCGTGCCTGGAATTTCTTCCTCGGGCGGGTGCCTGGCAGGCTGAGCCGACCATGGATGCCATGCCACGCCGAAGGAGGACGGCCCGGCATGAAGGTCGAAATGTTTTGAAACGCGAGCATCCTCCTGGGGGCTATCCATCCCTTGCCCTTTTGTTTTGCCCAAGGAGGGAGCTTACCCTCCCTTGCCGTCCTACCTAGGGAAAAGGCCGATTTGATGATTTGAATTTTGGAAAGAGACGACCCCAAAGTAGGGCTAGCTTGGTCTGACAAATATCAAATATGCAGCGAATAGCTGCCGTTGTCGGGTCACGCTGATGCGGCTGGTCGATCGGCACAAACCCAGACTAGCGTTGCGCGTTCCTGCGCGCCATTTTCTGTGACGGCGTCGACAGGGCGCTGACCGGCAGGCTTCCAGGCCAGCGCTGGAATGAAACACAAAATAATTGGGCAAATTGGGCACGTACCGAAGAAAGGTCAGTCTGGTTCTCTTGGTTGCTTTCACCCTTGAAAGGGCTGACCGCGACAAAGATCTGGAGCAGGGTGCATGTACATACATTAAAATTGAGATTTGGGGCTGGTGGGGAAAAAAAACGAAACATGGCAGCCGGAGGCAAAGGAGCTCGCCCACACGGGAGGGACCAACGTGATCGTGGAGGCGACCCAACTCTCTTTTTGTTTGTGAATCGCGGTTTCAAATAGAGATGGGTGGAGACTGCCAGGTTTCCTTTGAGCCCCCTTTTCCGGTTTTATTTTTCTTGAAATTTGTTGGTTTATGTGAAGACATGAATCTCCAACCTCACGTCGCACTCGGCAGAAGGACGTGGTAGCGTGATCCCTGGGCCGCCAGAATGCATGGATGCAACCCCCACCTGCGAGCGGCGTCGAGAACACAGTGAACGGTCGGGGCAAATGGAACCTCGTGAATGGAAATGAATGCAATCGTCCGATACAAGGTCACCCGCCAAGGGATGGTGGGCAGGATTCGTGTCGCACAAGCATTGCTGGCCGACATTGGCTGGCTCGCTGAGGATCAACGGCAGAGGCACAGCCGTTGCCGGATCAGCTGCATGCTTGATGTCTGTCTGGGACGCCGTCGTGGTACCTGGCGCGCTGGTGATGCTGAGACTCTGTTGTAAAATACCACCTACCAAGGTACCTAGCCGCCATCTAGGGGATCCATTCGCCAATGGTTGGATTGCCCATCACACTCACCTACAGGGTTCTTGCTGGGAGACTGAACGGTCAGATTTAAAGACGCCCGCGAGTCGGGACCTGTCTCCTGTCAGCTGCTGCCGGGCCGAGAGGCTGAATCCCTCCCCTCGGGGAGAGGGAGACTCGAAAAGTCATGCACGCACAAGGCTGGTCCCGCCAATGGCATCTGAAATCACACAGAAACCCACACCTCATCTGCTTTCCAATCGCAGGATGGATGCACGGCTTGGCTTGCATCTGATGGCCCCAGCAGTCATCAGCCAGCCCAGCTCACAACTCCCGCGCCGACCCGGAAAGGTCTGTGCCTGCCCCGACGTCTGTGGTCGCAGCCCGCAAATCGCCAATGCTACATACGTACAGGACGTCTGCCTGCTGTGTGCCGACTAGTACCGTATGCACCTCGCCGGCGGGCTGATCAGGTTTCGAGTGATTTAAGGGTCCGGTTGTGGCAGCGTTGGAATTCTCTTCTGAGAGCCCAGCTCCTTTCAATGTCTTGGCCGGTCCCTTCGATTGCACATCCAAAACGGCCCCCTGGATCCCTGCCCGCCAGGAACAGGACCACGCCACACCCCCTCATGCCCCTGGCCGGGTTCTCTCTAGAGAATTCATGAGGCTGCCGCCGTGCTGCTCCAGGGCCAGGCGCGGCTGGGGTCAGACCAACAGCAAGCTGCGACTTGGGTGACATTGGACGCCGTGGGATGGCAGCTGGCTTTTTGGGTGAATCGAGCTTACACAGAGACTGGTCGGCGCCTCAAACTTAAAAAAAGTTCAGCAAAAAAATAGGGGCTGCTGTCCCTCGGTTGCACGCCGCGGCCGCTGTTTACTCGGGCGTCTAGGGAGTCCCGACAAGCAGGTACCACTCAATCCACGCCGTTGCCGCGAGTGCGTGGTGTCTGGCGTGCGTGTGTGTGTGTGTGGATGTGGATTCAGACCCTGGCGCGGCAAAGCAACGGGGATGTGGAGGCCTGGAAGAATATGTAGGTACTGACCGTAGGTACCTAGCGCTGTATCCACCACACCATCGACTGCTCCCCTGTCCAATTGCTTGGTCGTTTTGGTGGGTAGCAGTCCAGCCTGCCCGCATCCGCTGCCCAGGCCTTCTGTTCTGTTGCCCGCACTCAAGTTTCTCAGGTGAGCAGTACCAAGACTCCACCGCCTCTCCTTCCTGCAGATCCTCTGATCGGGGCTGTTTTTTTTTCTGCTCTCTTTTCTCCTTCCCCCACTGAGTGGTCGTGGCCCTGCCCAGCTAAGGCGGCATTGGACTGCTTGAAACAAAGGGAGAGGGCCAAACGTTCGTTATTTGCCATCACCCACCGCTTCACCTCGCTGCTCCACGTAATCCCCCGAGCCCACCTTCGCCGCCCAACACTCGAGCGCTTCGAGCTTCACGTTGCACACTGCACACCATTTGGCCAGGCCCAGTGGGACTTGACCTTCTTGGTTGCTATTCGCCGAGGTCGACCGGCCGGCCGACACCTCTCGCTCCCGCAACGCCCTCTTTTCTCTGGGGCCCTCTCGCCTGGGCAGTCGGTAAGAAAACAGTTCCCCAACTCCGCCTCCGTCACGACAAGGCATCGACAGCAGCATCAACAGCATCAGCGGCAGCACCGCCGGCCCAGCGCCGCCGCCGTCGTCGTCCTGGGAGACAACGGCAGGCGCAATCCCACGGCCATGTCCGGCCACCACTCCCTGAGCATCTGTCTAATCCCTTGGGTCCTGCCGTCCAGCTAGCATCACGCCAAGAACCCGGCCGAACCCGGCCATCGTCACCGCGAGAGCTGCCGCGCACCCACCAAAGGACGGCTACTGCAACTCCTGAAACTGTGCGACTGGACAGTTTCCCCAGCTGTCGAGCAATCGCGGCCGCCTCAACCCGCGCCTGTTGCCCACAGCATCCAGTGGCTGAGCGCTACCGCTGCTAGTGTCGACCCTTGCCTCACGCCGGTGACCCGCCTCTCCCTTCCGGCCTGCGCTTTCTCGATGTGGCCCCAGCACCAACAATCTCGCTGTCGATCGAGCCTGCTCATTATAGTCTCTCGCCCGTTCCTCGAGACAAGTCCTCGCTGAACCCACGCCCATCGACCGCCCGCTCGCTCGAGCAAACACTTCACACGTCCTTGGCGTAGACAGTCCGACCCCTCCCACCTCCGACCCTGGTCCTTGGGGCTTGACGCCTCTCAAGGTTCCCGCCATCGTATACCATCGCAGCCATGGACGACTATCTGGATAGTCCTATGGACGCCGATGATGTCTTTCCTTGCAAGGGTTGCGGAGAGATTCTTGAAGAGGGCAAAGCGTTCGAGCTGGGTACGTCCGTGTATTGACTTGCGCAACCAATTCCCTTTTGTGTCTTGGCCGCACACCTCGTTAGCCATTGAGCCGTTAGACTGTGGCCGTCTTCGTGGGCCGAGCATTCTCGTCCCACGATCCCTTATTCGTTCTTTGGCTTTCTTTCCGTCTCCTCCCGCCCCCTTCTGTTCTGCCTGCTGCCTGCCCCAAGATACGCTATCTGGGCAGCCATGGAGCGCAATGAGAGCGGCTCGCAGGCTTTCCTGTCCAAGCTCAACCCTGCTAACTAGCCTACAGCTGGCAACCGATGGCATCTCAACTGTTTCCGCTGCAACACGTGCGGCACGCTGCTCGACTCGGATGCGAACCTCCTCCTCCTTGGCGATGGCTCCCTGATCTGTAACAACTGCACGTATAGCTGTAGTGCATGCGGGAACAAGATCGAGGACCTCGCCATCCTCACCGGCGACCAAGCCTTCTGCGCCACCTGCTTTCGCTGCAGAAACTGCAAGAGAAAAATCGAAAACCTGCGATATGCTCGAACCTCACAGGGCATCTTTTGCATGAGCTGTCATGAGTCGTTAATGGCACGACGGCGTAAGAAATCAAAAGCAGCCGCACAGGCCAAAGCAAGGGAGAAAGACGGCTCGCCCATGATAACAGACAAGTCCCTTCCGGCCCTGCCCCCCAGCGCGATCCCGCCGAATGCCTTCTCCAACGACCGCGTCTCGCCCGAGGACACAGACACGCCCACCGAGCTGTCACCCAGACCCCGGCCCACGCCCACCTTCGCGACCAAGAATGAGGCCGATTCCAGGAGCAGCTCGCGGCCTGCCAGGTCCCCGGAGCCAACGTCCGAGGCACCCGCAGCAAGGGACAACAATCATGGCCTGGCCCCTGCAAACTACAGGAACAACCGCAACTCGTCCATGTTCCACGCACCCCCTGACCTCAGCGGCGTCGATGGCGAGAGCTTCTTCATCCCCGTGGCCCTGGATCCGAGCCCAATGCCCCCGACGCCCGACAAGCGGGTGAAAGACAAGGACTACTTCACGGCGGGCAAAGACGCAGCTCAGGACCACAAGAAGTCCGATTCCCAGGCGTCGACGCCCCATATCGGCCTGCAAGGCCGACATACGTCGTCCGACTACGAAAACGTTCCTCCCAAGATGCCGAGCCGTAAGCTATCCAAGTCGTCGAGGGCAGGCAGAGATGGCCAGGTCAAACACACGGCCGTTGCGGCAGATGACCATATGCGCAAGATGTCGAGCAACCGCACGGAGGAGTTCAAGCTCCAGGAGGCACCGAAGAGCAAGAAGGCCATGAACTCGCGGAGCAACTCGCAGTCTGGGCTTCTGATCGATAATAGCGGCAATGGGCTTGCGCAGAGGAACAATGAGAGCCCTCAGTCCCACGATTCGCCACAACACAAGTTGGACCGGACGATTACGTCCAGGAGCTCGCCCGAATCGCGCTACAGAGATGAGGAGGATCCCAGGCAGTCTATCGACTCCCTAGCTTCCTCTCGCACGGAGACTAGCTCCTCGAGGGCGGTCCTGAGAAAGGAACCACCGCAGTCGGGTGGACATCGCAATGGTGAGTCTCGGTTTCGAAGAGATGACGATTCGAGAAGAGAGGACTGACTTTGGTGCAGCCAACGGCCTCCTAGAGACGCCACCGGGGCCTCCTCCTCGGCCACCAGTATCGGAGCCCAAGATGACCGACACATACATGCAGCCTCGTGCACCTCCGCCGCCGCCGATACATGCAACCCCCAAGGAGGCCCAGACCCCTGTGCGTGGAGGTGACCCTTCCTCGCCTCAGGCCGGCCCCTCGCCCGCACTACCCCGATGGAGCGCTGGCGGTGACTTCAGTATGGATGAAGACATGGCCCGCATACTAGGGACGGACGAAGGGTCTTCCTCGATCCTGCGGCGTGTCTCCAACGCCGTGAGGCACGGCCGCAACAACAGCGTGGAGTCGAGCGCCACTCCCAACGCCGGGCGGGTCGTCAGCCACGGTAGGAGCATGAGCGAGACGACGCGTGGGACGATGTCTCCCAGGTGGCCCAAGACGCCGATAGCAGAGGACCCGAACCAGGCACAGGACATCAGCAGCCCAATTTCGGCCAACGGAGCGACTCAGGACGATCCGGCGTTCCTTAAGAGGCAACTCCGGAACTCCGAGAACAGGATAGCCGAGCTGGAGCGGCGGTTCAGCGCTGGAGAGGACCTGGTGAACCTCAACAAGAAGCTCATCGAGAAGAGGAAGACGGTGACGGTCCTTGATACTCAGGCTGAAATCATGGTGCGCGAGCTCGAGGTGCTGGCCAAGGTGGTCGAGCGGGGCAAGCAAAACGGCCAGCCGATCGATGTGAGGGAGCTTCAGGAGACGGTGGTCAAAGAGCTCAGGCAGAAGATCGAAAAGTACACACAGTCGATGGCGGCCACCATCGAGCAGCTGATTGCGGAGCGCGACCAGCTGGTGGAGGAGAAGAACCGGGCGACGGCGGACAGGGACCGGGCCCTCCTCGAGTTCGAGCAGCTGTCGTCCAAGAACGCGCAGCTGGCGGACATGAACAATGACCTCACCCACCAAATCCAGGAGCGGTTCAAGTCGCAGGCCTCAGACCTCAAGTCGCCCAATGGCCTCGGCATCTACGCGGGCCAGGGCCAGAAGGGCCCCAGCAGCGCCATGAGCAACTTTGATTCGTCTAGCATACAAACAGGGGCCACTCTGGTGACGACCGACGTGGATGAGCCCATACTCGAGGGCCCGACCGTGGTGAACATCCGCAAGGGCCAGGTCAAGAAGTTCAACTGGAAGAAGGGCTCCAAGACGGTGGCACAGAACCTCACAAAGGGCATGAACCGCGCCGTGGGAGCCTTCCAGAACGAGAGGGAGCGTCCCGGGCAGTACCAAGGAGGTCTGACGGCGGACAACATCGGCCTGCCGTACAACATGACGGTGGCCCAGGTCGAATCGCCGGCCACTCCTCTGGGGCCTGTCGGGCCCAACGGGCCACTGAGCAGGCAGCCCAGCGACCACAATGCGCGGCCGTTCGGCTTCTTTGGCAAGAAGCAGCAGCAGCAGATGCCCATGCCCAAGTCGATGACCATGTCCAACGTATCGACGGGAACTCTGGCAGCCGAGCCACCAAATGTGCTCTTTGGTTCGGACCTTGTCGAGCGGGCTGATTACGAGCGCCGCCTCATCCCGAGCGTGGTGACGCGGTGCATCGAGGAGGTCGAGCTGCGCGGCATGGACATGGAGGGAATTTACCGCAAGACGGGCGGTAACTCGCAGGTGCGAACGCTGCAGGAGGGCTTCGACAAGAACGACGAGTTCGACATCTCGGATCCCGGCCTCGACATCACGGCGGTGACGAGCGTGCTGAAACAGTACTTCCGCAAGCTGCCGACCCCTCTCCTGACGTACGACGTGTACGAGCGCGTCCTGGAATCAAATGGTAAGTGCTTCCTACAGCGGCGCGACAGCGGCGTGAGACGGGCGTTGGTCTTGTCGCTCTTCTGTTGCTAACATTTCTGCAGCCATCGCCAACGAGAAAGAGAGGTGCCAGCACCTGCGGGCGACCTTCAATATGTTGCCGGAGCGTCACCGGCAATGCCTCGAATTCTTGATGTTCCATCTCGCCAGGGTTGCGGCGCGTGAGGCCGAGAACCTGGTAAGTTTGTGTGGCAAATTGCCGTCTAACCTCAGACGTGTGCGCCCGCCCCCCTGGAGCGAATTCGGCTAACCTCTGGTTGCACTGTAGATGCCTCCGAAAAACCTGGCCGTCGTTTTCGCGCCTACTATCATGCGGGACCACAGCCTGGAGAAGGATATGACAGACATGCACGCAAAGAACCTGGCCGTGCAGTTCGTGATAGAAAACAGCCATATCATTTTTGCGGAGGAATGAGAGAACCTTCGTTTCCCAGTGCTACGCCCTCTTCTTCTCCCTTGCCTATTTTTCTTTTCCCTCTCAATGCGCATGAGCCCCCCACCTTTGTATATAGCCCTTGTCATCCTCGGCCTCTTTCTGAATTCTGTCTGGGAGCTTACAGCATGCGTCGCAACCGAAGCGCGGTCACGCAAGAATCCCTAGCATGGTCTTTTTTGCTCTTTTTCTTTTTATACGTCGGCGTGTTTGTGTTTCTCTGTTTCTTGAATCTTCTCATCCTTTTCTTTTTGTGGAGTCCCTCTCATTAGTCCATATGTGGTTTAATGATATCCCCGGTTTGCTTTGCCTGGAAAGACATCCGATATCCTTGACGACGGGATTACCGGACGGGGTGTCTGCTTAGGTATCAGCGGGTCTCGTCGGTCCCTTGATGCCATACGATGGGACAATGCAGGATAAAAATATAAAGTCCCTGTTTCGTGGCGATTCCTCGTAGAGGGAGGCTATGGAAAGAGATGAAATTATACACGCGAGATGTTTAAGGGTTGGGTTCCGGATCGGTTCAGGTCCTAACCGACCCGACCCGAATCGAACCGAACTGAACCACCCGTCAGCGACCGCCACCCTCGCCCATCATCCTCCTGACCTTCTCCAGCAGCACGTTGCTCTCCCTCCCCAGCTTCGCCCTGCCGTCCGGGCCGGGCCTCTTGGCCCTCGCGACGGCGCGCCTCAGGCGGTCGCGGTCGGCCGTCTTGCGCGCCCGCTCCTCGCGCCGGGCCCGGGCCTGCTCGGCGCGCTCGTCCGCCGCGCGCTTGAGCTGCTCGGCGGCTTCGAGGTCCTTTTGGAAGTAGCCTGGCTTGTTGGTGCCTTTGCTTTTGTTGGCGCGTTTGCTGCGCCGCTGCCGCTTCTGTTGCTGCTGCTGCTCGTCGGGGTCTGTGGTGTCTTGATGTGGCTCTGGTTCGGCGGCTGTTGGGCTGTCGTCCTCGTTTGCTGCTGCTGCTCTGGCTTCGTCGTCTTTGGTGGTAATGGCGGTATCGTGGAGCATGGCATCCCTGTCAGGGTGGACATCGCTCCGGTCCTCGCCGTCATCACCACTGTCACGACCATCGTCATCATCGTCGTCATCGTCGTCGCCGTCGTCGTCGCCGCCACCACCACCACCAGACACTGGTTTCCTATGCTGCGATTTCTCCTCCTGCTGGTGTCTGGCTTTGATTTTGGCATATTGCTTTTTGATCTTGGCTTGGTCGATGAGGCCTTGCTTGACCTTGGCCACTTTGCGTGTTTTTGTCAGTATCAAAATACGCCGTATGAAGACGGGCGAGAGCACCAAACTTGCGTTTTCTACGCCAGGGCCCGTCGGGCAGGTTTGCTGGACCGACGCGAAAGCCGTGACGGCTCTTCTTGGGACCGGGCTCGGTGGCGGATGCGCCGTCATCGCGACGCCTCTTCCCGGTTGTCGGCATGTCTACCCCTTTCTTTGACCGGGCTCTCTTCTTTGCCGGTTTGGGCGTCCTGTTTCGTGATGCTTCAACCCAACCCCGTGACACCCTTGTGTTTGGTAGTGTGCCGTCCAGTGTGAAAAAGTCAATTTCCCAGGTCTGAGAAACAAATTCAGCCCGCTATGCCGCACTGCTTCCAGAATATCAGATTTCGGCTTCCCGTTTGATGTTGCAGCATGCCTTGGATTGGCTGCTTCGGATGAATTCTGTGGCTCTGCCTGCCTGTGATCTTCTCTTTTTTCTTTCTCTCTGGGGCTCTCAATTGATCCTCCCCCAACCCAGACCCCTTGTAAAAGCGGGCTGCCGACGCTATCCAGGGGCCCTGCACAGCTCTGCGGGGCGGTCCAATTCAGGACTGGTGACCCATCTTTAGTCACCAGATCTCCGCCTTGGTGGCGGCAATCAGCAGTTTCCAGTGGCTCCGGTGCTGCCGCCCGCCTCGGCAAGTGGCAGTTGCAGCAAGTGGAGGACGGAGCAAGGCCTGAAGCTAGCACATAGCGGCACGCTGCTGTGCTGGCCAGCCAAATTGGAGCCCAACTCTAAACCTGACACGGCCAGCCCTGGACGGAACCACCGTGATATCATCGCTGGTCCTGTCGAGCGTTGAGCAATTGCTTTCTTTGCATGTCGCTTGATCCCTTGGGATCCGTCCGTTTCCGTCGATGGAGCTTGGCCTTGTCGCTAGCCGTCTTTTGTCATCGAATCGGGTCGATGACTCTTTTTGCCAGCCAATTCTCGGCCAGACCGTGTTTCTGGCCCGCCACAGCAGGAACACTGGACCGAACCTGATCCGACCCGACCCGAACGGTGGAGGGGAAAGAAAAAGGCAAATAGAGACTGCTAACGACGAACCCGACCTGACGACGACTTTCAGTTCAAGCCTTTCACTCTCGTTCGCCCGCAAAAGCAACACCACCACCACCAGCAAGCACGTCGGCCAACAGGGCAGGGGCAGGGCAGCCCCATCACGTCATGCCCGAGAGGTGACCTCCCGCACACGCTCTACGCACCCACGATGCCCATGTTCCGAGACCCGGCAGGGCTGGATCGCTGCCGCCGGTCGGCCTCGCCCGATGCCCCCGATGGCAATCCTCCCGCCGCCACCCGGCCTATCGCCATCCAGCTTTCGGCCGCCTCGAGGCGCCTGTCCGAGGAGAGCATCCGCACCGATCTGTGTGACGGCCCCCTGCCCGATACTCCGCCCGCCAAGACCCCCGACCAGGACCCGGCTGTGGCCACCTCGGACCGCGCCGAGCTTATTGAGCGACTTAAACGTGGAGAAAGCCCGACTTGGATCCCTAACCGCCACGTAAGTGCCCCCGTCCGCCGGCCGTGCCACAGGGCGCGTAGCTGATGCCGGCTCCCAACCAGCTCGAATCTCTCTTCCACCGCCGGAGTCCCCCGTCTCCAACGAGGACCCGTGTTCCCCCAGCTACATCGCCGACGTCCCTCCTGCCGGCGGCCGACATAACCAGCGAGCAAGCCGCCCGGCCGCCCAGCCGGCCGTCCGAGGCCGAGGATCGTTTGCAGGACGGTCTGGGCATCGAGAGGCCCAGGTCCGCCCTGCACAGCGGGGACTTCACTCAGCACAGCGCCCCGACCCGGGCACATCAGCCAAGAGGGAGTGCAGAAGAGGCGTTGCGGGAGACGGACCGGCATGTGGAGTACTCTCCCGCCTCATGGCTGGCGACATCGCCTCCACGCCGCTCCAACGCTATCGATATAGGAGGACGGGATGAAAGCCAGAGGCCTCCGGCTCGGCAGAGGGGCTCGTTCGCACAAGCTCCGTTCCCCAGCCACAGGTCGGGCCCGAGCTCCCTGTCTTCCTCGTTTTCATACAGCTTTGCCTACGTCCATCCCACCAGCCCACTCGTCCAGTCGGAGAGCAACGACGATGCAGACTTCACGGTGCCCATGGGCAACATCGATATCGGCGACTCGGTCATGGCCAGGAATCCACGTCGTCACACTCTGGCGTCCCACGACTACGGCTCACCTACGCCGCGCGCCAGGACGGCCTCGGCACACCCTCCGGCCCGCGAGCCGTCATCCAGCATCCGCCGAGAGGGCGCCTACCCCTACCAAGCGCATCAGCCGCGCCGCTCCCTTACTTCCTTCCCGAGCTTCTCTCCCGGCACGACCGAGCTGCCTCCGGGCACACCCGCCTTCCTCAGGTCACGTCGGCCCTCTTTTGGCTCCGACTCGTCGCCGCTCCAGCACGCCTCAATGGTGGGATCGTACGAAGAGAGTATCCTGCGTGGCCGCATGTCCACGAATCCGTCTAGGCCGTTGGATTTCCTAGCCCAGATAGGAGTGCTGGGCATAGGCAAGTGCAAGCCGAGCCTCCGCTGCCCGCCTCACGTGACTCTGCCCTTCTCCGCCGTCTTTTACAGCTACTCGAGCACCTCGCACGGCCGGTCCAAGTCTGAGGATGGTCCGAGCCCCTACGTCGGCATGATCGATCTTGAGAACGGTCTTGCAAACCAAGGAGGCGAGGCTAGCAGGGCCAGGCGGAAGCTGCAGTCCAGGAGCCTGGCGCGGCGTGCTATGGAGGACCAGTCTGAGGACGTCAGCATGGGTGGAGACTCCCCAACCGACTTGCTCACGGGCGCGCCGTCGGAGGATGCCGGGCCACGGGCTTCTGCCAAAGCCGGGCGGCGGTCTGCCTCGCCCAGGGCGCCACCTGGCGGATCGTACCGCATCCCTGGCAAAGGCCAACTGCAGATCATCATCAAGAACCAGAACAAGACGGCGGTCAAGCTGTTCCTCGTGCCATACGACCTGGCTGGGATGGACCCGGGCACGAAAACCTTCATCAGGCAGCGTATCTTCTCCACCGGCCTTCCGATCGACGGGGCCATCGGCAAGGGGCCCTCGGAAGAAGACTCCGAGGGCGCTGCTGCTGCTTCTGCGCGCCCGATCCTACGGTACCTCATTCACTTACACATCTGCTGCCCCTCCAAGGGACGCTACTACCTCTACAAGAGCGTGCGCGTTGTTTTCGCCAACAGGGTTCCCGACGGCAAAGAGAAGCTCCGCAGCGAAGTTACCTTTCCCGAGCCACGTTTCAGCGCCTACAAACCCACGCGGGTCATGCATCCGCCTGCGGCGACGGCGCCGATCAGCGGGCCCGCCGCCCTCCTTGCGGCCGACAAGGCGTTCCGGCGCCGGAGCTCCGGATTCATGCTCGACGGCAGCGTCGGTTCTCACATGCTGCCATCGTCCGGTGTGCTGGACGTGCTGGACCGCGGCGTCTCCCGCTCGCTACAGATGTCTGGCAGCGGCGGCGGTGGAAGCAGTAGCAGCACCAGCACTATCAGCAGAAGCCATCACAGTGGACGGTTCGCGGCCCCCGCGCCGCCCGTCAGTTTCACCGCCCCCGGCTTCTTTGGCACCTTCACCCCCAGTGGCGGCGG